>CAJQZP010000387.1:1572500-1836292 GCA_907164705.1 Parnassius apollo
CACGGTCCTGAGCCACCTGCATCCATCGACTTCCTGCATATCTTACCAGGTCGTCACTCCATCTAGTGGGGGGTCGCCCTACACTACGCCTACCGGTACGAGGCTGCCACTCGAGAACCTTTCTTCCCCATCGGTTATCGGTTCTTCGAGCTATATGGCCGGCCCATTGCCACTTCAGATTACTAATCCGTTAGTCCATTGTCTAGTAGCTAAATAATTTTTTTCATCTATCGTTCCCAAACACAAAATAACTAGTGTCTATTATTGTCTTTAAACAACAATATCGTTCTTATCATAAGTTTGTGCATTGCTGTTACCACCAAAATAAACATCATCATAACCACAACCCCAAAATACTAATAAAGTTGAAACCGATTGATAAACGCTAAGTCAGTCGAGTTTAGCAGTTGATCATTACATTGCATTATTATAATTACCTATTTTCGGTGGTGGTGGTGGTTGGTATAGTGAATTTTGCAGGCCAGTAACGATTACGATAAAAAATATTTACAGGACTGGTTCTAGTTATCATTTTTACTTTGGAAATAAAACTCCTTAAATCTCTTAAGAATGCTAAAAATGAAACTAATATTTATTCTGTCTAGAAATTATGAAAACGGTTCCTCATTCACATGATATCTCTGCGGGCACTGGTACAAAGTACATTTTATAAATGGAGAGGCACTGGCAGGGGCGGGCGGGCAGGGGGGGGGTTATATACAAGCGTTGTAACTGTTCAATTTTGTTGTTTTTTTTTTCATAAATTTAAAATAAAAACAAATTTACAATATATTTTTACGCAAAATAGTATTTTTTATTTCATATAGCTTTTTTATGGTTTCATTATTTGCCTTTATTTTATCTTTTTCTCACTAACGTGTCAATACACACAACGTAGTATTTTAGGTCCTACCCTGTTTTTGACCTATATAAACAGCATGTGCCAGTTATAATTGATAAATGGAACTCTTTTTATGTTTTATATACCTTTGCAGAGATTGCTACTTTGTTCACGTTTAAATAGCGATTAAGTGTAATTTTAATGATTTTTAATTATGGTAATTATAATTTAAAAAACGTATATGATTCGCATTTCTGTCTTCAGATTTCACTTGTACGATTCTGCTGTAATTTTTTTATTAAATGATTTTGAATTTGCTCAATAATTCCATTCCAGTATATTTACAGAGCAACAAAAAAAATACTACATCACTTTAATATTGCTATTAATATTTTGTACTTTAGGGCGCCGCGCAAGAGCACTAATTATAAGTGCGTGGTTGGTCAGTTTTCTGTTCTGCACACCGATGCTGTTTCTATTCGATGAAGCAAATATTGAAGGTAAGCTGATGTAAAAATTATTTATCATTATTTTTAATTTAAATAAGTTAAATATTATAACAACCAAAATTATTATTTATTTATGTAATTTTTATTTAAAAATCTTTATTGCACATAAATTGTCCAATTGGTGAACTTAATGCAATTAGGCATTCTCTACCAGTCAACCACGAGCTTAGCAGAGAAACTTGATTATAGATTACAAGAATAATTATTGAAAATTAATTTCAGCTTTTACCACAGATTCGAAAAAAGATACTGTCCTGGAAAGGACCGGAAAACCTCTTATTTAAACATTAATTTAGAGTATAATATTATATTTTTTAATTAAATATGAAAGCATTTTGAAATAATATGCTGGCAATCATCGTATTTCCAGGTGTTATCCTATAAAAAATCAATCATATACTCTTACAGAGCATCCAGTTACCATCAGGTGGACTGTGAGCTTAATTGTTACCCTTACTGCCAAACATGTTAAGCATGGTAAATATCCTTCATATGAGGTAGTCTATGGGTACAGGACTATATGTATCAGTAGACATACGTAGTAATGAAAGATGAAGAATATATGATAAATAAACAGTCCAACAGTAGCTCTCATAATGTTGTATTTTCAAAGAAGTCGCTGTTATTTATATAAGAATAAAGATCACGGTTATCGGGCAATAAGTAACTAATGAATATATTTCTGTCTTTTGCGTTTCCTAATGTCCAAATGTCTCTGTAGGATAAAAGGATCTGACCTATTGTGACAGATCAGTGAGTTGAAAATGCAATAGGCTGGTAAAATACCTATAAGAAGCGACATTCGATGAGAAAGTGGGTTTATCAGGTAGCAGCCACATAAAATATGCAAGTGTATGGCGAACCCACGCTAGGGACTTTAAGAATGATAAACGGTATCATGTTTTATGTGTAATGAGTCGGATTTGCGCAAGGGGTAAGTAAATGAGCAATAGGGTCTGATCCCCGTGGATGTGTGCTGATTTATCATACGTAACATTTTTTTACAATCAACAATATGCTCGGAGTTAGGCAAACATTGCCAGGAAAGCTATAAATCTAGAGTTAAAATATTTAAAGGAATGCGAAGTCCGCCAACAGTGTGCGGACTAATAGCTCTATAACCCTTTCAGAAAAGAGAGTAGGCCTGTGCCCACTAGTACAGCAACACTAACACGATTTTCATATTTCTCAGGTACTCTTCAATGTTGGTCAAGTATGAACAAACTACAGTGGCAAATTTGGATGACAAGCGTTTTTGTATCACTGTTTGTAGCACCTGCTTTTACAATATCCGCTTGCTATGGTGTTATTGTGGTTACAATACGGCAGAAGAGTAGAAGAGTTTTAGGTAAAAGGGCTTGTGCTACTAGACAATGTAAGTTTTTTGTTTCAATCAATATTATAAAATGTATAATAAATTTTAAAATTATATTGCTTAAAAATAGATTTATTCTAACCATGAGCCTATTCCTAAAAAACCCTAGATAGAGTCGTATCGTAATATCTTAATTTTAATAATACGATGATGTAATTATGAGATGTTTCGTGTAGAGTGGACGCATGTTGATTAAAAGATTTTTAACATTTATATGATCACTATAAAATGTTGTCAGGTTAGCTAATTACGTAATAACTTAAAACAGAAGGACGCTTAAGTAGGATCTGAATAAATTAACCGACTTGGTATTACATGGATCTCACAACTTTTTATGGTAGAAGAACTGAGTTGCGAGATTTGTTTTTTTTTTAGGTTATGTTTTTGATGACATGTACTACGATTTTTGTCGAGGAAAAGATATAGAACTTAATATGTACTTAACCTTAAACCAGTCCTCATTAGATACCTGTTTAAAAATAATTATGAAGGCGATTTTAACAACTTATTGTCGAAATTTTAACAATAAATTAGTTATAGAAATATTTATTAATTACGAACTAACCTCTCTTCTCACAGAAAAGCGTAAAATAGCAGCTTATCGCTGCTGTGTTTTGTATAGTGAGTGTAGAGAACCGGAGACTCCTTTTACTGGAAACGTGGCATTTCATCTTAATCCTCACGGATAACAACGCATCTGCATTTTGATTCGTAGTCGAGTATTGATGTAGATGTCTATATGTCCCACAGCAACCACTTACTATCAGGTGGACTGTGTGCTCGTTTGTCACTACTTATCCTATAAAAAAGAACTTGTAATTTGTCCACAACTAGCCTTAAATTTCAGGGTTTGAAATAATATTTGTTAAGCAATTAATAAAATGCTAAAACTAATACTATAAGCTGCAAAAACATAAATAGCGTGTTCAGTCATTAATTAAGTGAAATAGTTAAACGGGATGAATAAATAGAAATTAATTTAAACGTGACTTGACTTCAAACTACGGAGTAAGGCTCAAAACTTCTATAAGAATAAGTGCTATGATTTTACTCAAAATAAATTTATATTTTCATTATGTCAGGATAAACAGGAGAGCCTATAATTTAGTGTAAATAATGCTTCCTTTGAAATAATTGTGCTCGTTATTATGTAGAATTTAAAATACTTCTTAAAAGAAGAAGAGTTCAATCTAATGTAAATTCCGCGTTGAATGTACTTTTTTTAGCTGAGCCGTATGAAGATATAGGCTGTTACTCCTATTTCTGTAGTCGATAATTAAGGTAACATTACTTTTTTACACTTTAATTTTTTTGTATGAAGTGACGCATGCCCTTATAGACAACCTTAAGTCAACTTCAAACAAATAAGGCAACAGATGTTTTGTCATCTTTTAGAACTAAGGAGAGATGCTTCGTAGTCTGTAATAATTATACTGGCTAACCTTCAGGAAGAAAGCAGTGAAGGAACTGCTACTTGGCGGTACAAAAATTAAGAGAGTGGCGTTTTTTCAACAGAAACAGAAACTTTTTTATTCAATTTGGATTATTAATAATACTTAAGTTACTATTTTTTATTTACCCCTGGTTTGGAAAAATACCTTTGTCCTGTGAAGAATCAGCAAGAAATCCAGTGGGACGTTTAAAAAAAACAGCTTATAATCATGTTTGTTACAATTAACAAAACAAAATAAATTAGAAATAGATTGATAAATATTATTTATATAATCCTTAATATTATAATAATTTTTTTATATAAATTTAGTTTAATCAATATTTTGAACTTCGTAAATGTCAAATTTTGTATACGTTCTAGGATTTTGTTGTAAAAGCAAATACATCGTCTTAAGAATCGATTACTGACTCGGTGGAGCTGAGTAACTGCTACTTCTAACTTGTCTCTGTTCCTAGTATTTACAGAATGAATATCACTCATTTTTATAAAACTACTTTTAGTTTTGTGTACGTACATTTTCATAAATGTATTGAGAGGCAAAGGTTAATGTACTAATTTCCTTAAATTTTTGTCTTTAGGTTTCAAATCATGGATTGCTCTAATCGCCCTCTTCTATAAAACGAATATAACTTTAGCGTCAGTCGCGTATCCCCATAGCAGAATAACATACGACATTATGATATGGAAATAGCTAAAGTATACTACTCTAGCTGTTTCAGCACTGGTAATACTTTTAAACTTTTTACAGTATATGCTGAAGAACTAGAAGTCTGCTTGCTCGTTTTGATATATGGAAGCTTTGTGTCTACTGTGATTCCAAGCAAAATGGTGGTGTCGACAAGACTCAGCTCCTCCCCATGTAAAATTACATTAGTTTTAATATATTTGACATTCAGAGTTATGAATGTTACACACCATTTTGTTTTAGTGCAATTTAAATGCAAGTTATTTAAATTAAACCAATTTACTTATTTAGATACAGCATTATTTACTTCGTCATAATTTAGTAACTGTCACTTTAATTTGAAAATTAATGAAGTTTCATCGGCAAAGATTACTATATCATAGTTATTACCTACTTTGTGAGGTATGTCATTAATATATACATGAAACGGAAGGGGACAGAGGATTGAACCCTGAAACATGCATTTGTACTATCGTCCCAGAAGATTTCGTACTATTAATGACAATTTTTGGCATTCTGTTACTTAAATATGAAGTAATTACTTTAAGAACATCACTTTTTACACCGTAGTGTTGAAGTTTCCTGATAAATGTTTCATAATAAACACAATCGAAGGCCTTGGATAGGTCACAGAATATATACTTATAAAGCATCCTCTGAATTCTCCCACGCGTTAAAGATATATTTAATCGGATCAGACCTCTTGTGAAACAGAATTTTTATGTAGTAAATTATTTACATAAAAATTAAAATTTGATCAAAAATAATTTTTCAAAAATTTTACTAAGTGTTGGTAGTACAGAACTAGGTCTAAAATTGGCGGAGTCCAATGTACTATCGAATTTAAGTTAAAGTATTACTTTACTGTGCTTCATTAAATTAAGAAATACACAAGATTCGATGCCAGTATTAAAGTTAATAGATAGTCGAGATGCGATTGTATTTGTTATAGTTCACAATAACTTTAATGGAAATCCATCACAGATCTGCGTTTTTATTAATATCAATAGTTATTAAATAATTTACAATATCCTTTGATGATACTTTATCAAATGTAAAATATGTACAAGGATAAGAATTCAGTGACTTAGTGGTTAAGACAGGAATATCAGTAAAATATTTCTCAAAAACCATTGCAACGTCCTTATTTGATTTTATTTCCTTATTATTTACTTACGCTAATATACTATTTCGCAGATAGTGATGACTTGGATAGCCGCCGGGCGAGCAGTCGTGGCATTATTCCGAAGGCAAAAATAAAAACTGTCAAGATGACTTTTGTTATTGTTTTTGGTAAGAACTTTTTATAATATGAGTGACAATGAGGACATCCACAACTTTTTCTTCCACCAGGGTGGCGCCACTGAAGTGTAATATTTTGACAGATTTCATAGCGGATAGTAGTCTAAGGATGGGATGTTCAAAAAATGTAAAGGTAATGGTAATCTTTCTTTCTGTACTATTAGTTTTATTTTATATTAATTATATTAAAAATAAATAATTCAAACCACAGATATTCATAAAAGTATAGACATTATAAAAAAAGAAGTTTTATGTATTAGTATAATGCTATATAAACTGGTAAATTTTATTTAAAAATAAGTTCTGAATAAAATGATATTGTGTAACAAAGTTTAGTTAGATTATTAGTCCTTATTGAAGAACGGCCGTGTTTCAATATACTATTTGTATATTGGTGAAAAATTCGTTCCGTTATGGACTGTAAGTATACTGCCACAGTACCCTAGGGAAAGATATGACGTTATAAATCGCCGCCACTTTTGTACTATGTGCACTAGCGCTCTTGAGGTAAGGTGCTCTCAGTACTTTGATCACGTGATGTTGATGAATGATTGTTGTTATTATTAGTATTGTTATTCAAATATACTCGGACAATAAGTTTTTAAAGTAACAACTTTCAAATATTTTTTTTGTTGTATAGAAAACGTGTACATTAGGTATAAATATTACGGTGTCGAAAAACGGGGATGACGGTATACTGGACTGCGTTCCGTTTCAAAGAGTAACCAGTATAGAAATATAAAATTGAATCGCTTTACATTATACAGAATTAACTTCACACTGTACAGTGGTCACAGTGTATATCGGTACACGTAATAAAATCTATCACCAGTAATTAGTAAGTGTAACATAAGTAACACTTGCAGTCCTGTAACCCACTTCAGATCAAGAAGGAGATACCTTTAAAGACTAAATGTTCCATAGCCTGTATTTAATGTAGTGTGCTTAAAATTATTACACAATTATTACCTTTAAAAAACATTAATTAATAATAGAAGTAACAAAATACGAAAATAGTGCCTGTGACTTTTACGTGTGATTGAAGTGTAGCTTACTGATATTAATAGATACTAATATTTATTTCTTTTATGTTTTTCTGTACTTTTTATTTTAATTATAAATATTCTTTACTTCGTATTCATATATCTATAAATGAAATAATTATTATTTTTTGTATAATATCTCTATAAAAATAGAATAGAACGATATTAGAGAACATTGTATGAAATGTGAAAATTGAATATAATAATATGTGTAGCTTATAAAAGTCTACTGATAAACAAAGGCCTCTCTAGAGATTTTGCTGTAGTTGCCATGCCTGCCAGGCGAATCGGCAACCGCATTTTAAATTATTTTGATCATGAAGTTAATAAGTATAACACATAATATACTTACAATGTACCAAAGTCAGTCGCGCTCTTAACAATTGCGGAAACTGCGTACACGGAACATAGATTTTACTGAATGTTACTTCCATCCGAAAACAAATCTGAGTTACCCCGAAAAGACATTATCATTTATTTTCCTTTTGATTATTATATTAAAATACTTAAAATCCATTAATAAAAGTAAATCTGAGCATAAGGATATGTTTTTCAAATATTTATGCTATTATTTTTTATAAAACCTTTTAGTGCATACAATAACTTTAAAATGTGTGATTTTCTCAGATTTTCAGAAAATTATTTATAGTTAAATGTACTTAATACTTTAAAATATATAACCATCAAATAGTTTATGCATGTGTTGAATTCATCCTTCATATTTTTAAATTAATGATATTTAAATTGTTTTTCAGTTTTGTAACACATTTATAACTCTTTAGTTAGTCGGATACCCTTTTACATTATTACCAGTATGAACTCACAATTAGTTATTTTATTACTTTTAAATTATCCAAAAAATGCATTTTAATAAAACTAAAAATAATTAATTAACATGATAAACAAATTAAAGGATAATTGTGTTTTACAAAATTATAGAGTATAAAAAGCTTAACTTAAGTAAAAAATACTTGCTAATTCGCCGCCGTCTGTTGGTAGTGTGCCCAGAAGACTGGCTGTATTGCGAGGCTGATCCGCTGACCAAAATATCTTCTACCGAATCCTTCTCCACAAATGCTAGAAGACGAGCTCGCTCTGTGGAGTTTCCGCAGTTTTCTAATAGGTTTTTTTGAACCTGGATACTGAGTGGCTCATCCCAATGCCTCGGCGAAGCGGGGTTTATTGGAAAAACTTGGTCCAGCCCGGTCTTATTGATTCATTTTTATATTTTAATACTATTTTTATTAATTCGCGTATTAATGTATCTATCACAATCAAATTGATCTCCTTAGCTATTCTTTCTAGTCATGATCAATCAAAAAATCAATGGCTACGTGATTTGATGCCACTTTTCAATAGAATTGTACATCATAGTTATAGCGATTTTTAATACAATACAATATTTTAAGAATTAGCTTAACACAGTAATATAATAAAAGACTAAAACATCACTTTTATCATTAAAAAGTTCTTGTTTCAACAAATCATAACATAGAGAGTCGAAGTAGAAGCTCGCAGGATAAGCGCTCGCTGTAATTATCACAGTGCTAGCAACCCAATTCAATTCAATTTATCACTATCATTTTATATCTTCTGTGGTAAAAAAACATATTGAGTAAACCTGCATGTCTTAGAAATATATCATTTAGAGGGCGGGCATGTGAAGTAATCCACTGGAACAGCGCGGCAGACTTATTGCTCCGTGACCCCCTGAGAAATTCGAGTCGTTTAAAGGCTGAAACAGTAGTTATGTTTACCAGTGGTATTTGGGCCTTTGCTATAATAAATGATACTACATATAAATTTTTTACGATTTGCAAATAATTATAAAACTGAAATTCTATTTACTAACTAACTATATATATATATATATATATATATATATATATATATATATATATATATATATATATATATATATTCGTAAACTACATTTAAATGTAACATTTTTAGTGTTCGTTCTAAGTAGGACGCCGTGACGCCGTACATGATCTTTGATAAACTTAAAGATTACGGCTACATACCAGACACACAAGTCAATATTGCCATCGCATCGCTCATCCGAAGCCTTGCTCCGCTCAACTATGCTGCAAATCTCGTTATCTACTTTATATTTTCCAACAGGATATTTCTCAGCCTTAGGTACGTATTTATTTCTATTCTATAAGAATGTTACAAATCTGCTTAACTTCAGTTGGATTCCAAATTAAATATAATATGTTTACATATATGAATTGTATGATACATATATTATATATTATATGTATATATTACAAAATATATACATGTAATATATAATATTAAATGTATATTTTACAACACACACAAACATCTACATAGATGTTTGTGTGTGTTTGTGTGTAAAAATACGATTATTTGTTTAAATTTACTATTTATAAGTTTTAAATAAAAAGGCTGGAATTCAAGTGTATGCAATTTACCTGTTTTCTGTCAAAAGTTAAATCAATCAACTTGGGTCGATTTCTCAATCTCCAGATAAGCAGACAAATAGCGTTTATTCGACAAAGTAAATAAACAAATTTTTCAACCGTCAGACAGGCTCTATTCGACTTCAGAACATGTATGTAATTACTCTAAGTATAAAATGCAAATAGTTTGTCCCTCTCCAATGTTTGTTTGCAAAATTCTTTTTTGACTTCCCAGGAGTTAGAGTTGCTATCGTCAAAAGCCACCCAAACCCGCCCCCCCAACCCCCACCCCCACACCCCCCTAAAAAAAAACCACCAAACGGGCAAAACCCGGCCCACCGCCCATCCCCATAAAATGCCACCCAAGACAAAACCCCCACCGTCCAACACCCCAAAAAACCCCAACACCCCCCCCCCAAAATTTCACACATTTATTCACTTTGGCTTCCTGCCAAACCACCTTCCCCACCAACAATAAAGTAGGGACAACCCCTATATATTACAACCGTTTTTTTTAATATATTTTTTTTTTAATAAAATAGAGTATGAAATAGACTAGATTCGTAAGACAAATCACAATTGAAAAATAGATAATAATAATAAATAAAAATAAAGGTTTTTAATTGTCTCAGTTCACACAGGTTATTAAAAATGAACAAATAAAAATCATCACAAACGTAACTTAGAAACATACTTAAAGTAACACATATGCCTCCCTCAAATAACGCCAAAAAGCACGGTCATGAGCCACCTGCATCCATCGACTTCCTACATGTCTTATGAGGTCGTCACTCCATCTAGTGGAGGGTCGCCCTACACTACGCCTACCGGTACGAGGCTGCCACACGAGAACCTTTCTTCCCCATCGGTTATCGGTTCTTCGAGCTATATGTACGGCCCATTGCCACTTCAGCTTACTAATCCGTTGGGCTATGTCGATCACTCTGGTTTTACTGCGGATATCCTCATTTCTGAGTCTATCACGCAGAGAAACCCCGAGCATAGCCCTCTCCATAGCTCGCTGAGCGACCTTGAGCGTCCTCATATGGCCAGCAGTGAAGGACCACGTCTCTGATCCGTAAGTCATCACTGGCAACACGCACCGGTTGTACACTTTAGTTTTCAGAGATTGAGGTATACCTGACGAGAAGATGTGTCGTAATTTCCCGAACGCTGCCCAGCCGAGTTGAATACGTCGATTGACCTCTCGGTCGAAGTTGGACTTACCTAGTCGGACTATTTGTCCCAGGTAAACGTACTCATCAACAACTTCGAGCATAGTGCTCCCAACAACTACCGGCATAGGTGTGACATGGACATTAAACATGATCTTTGTTTTGTCCATGTTCATCTTAAGACCTATCCGTTGGGAGACACCATTGAGGTCATTGAGCGTAGTACTAAGGTCCTCCAGCGATTCTGCCATAAGGACTATATCGTCGGTAAATCGAAGGTGAGTGATGTACTCGCCATTGATGTTAATACCGTATCCTTTCCAGTCCAGTAGCTTGAACACGTCTTCCAACGCGGTGGTGAAGAGTTTCGGGCATATAACGTCACCCTGTCTTACACCTCTCTGCAGTGTGATAGGTTTCAAACTCTGGTTCTGTAGTCGGATAGCCATCGTAGCCCTACTGTACAAATACTTCAGCACTTCGATATACCGACAGTCAACTTGGCACCGCTGAAGGGACTGTAGCACCGCCCAAATTTCGACGGAATCAAAGGCTTTCTCGTAGTCCACATACGCCCGGCAAAGTGGCAGATTGTACTCTTCGGTCTTCAGTACAATCTGCCGCAGGGTACGTATGTGGTCTATGGTACTGAAGCCTTTTCGGAAACCGGCTTGTTCGGGAGGCTGGAAGTCGTCGAGTCTGCGTGCGAGACGATTCTTTATGACTCTCGAAAACAGCACGTAGCCGCGGCTCAGAAGGGAAATCGGTCTGTAGTTCTTCAAGAGAGCGTTGTCGCCTTTCTTAAAGAACAAGACCACCGCACTTCTGCTCCACGCCTCCGGAGTAGTGCCACCATGGAGGACGGAATTGAAGAGCTTCTGAAGGACTTCAAATACCGGTGTTCCACCCGCTTTCAGAAGCTCCGCTGTAATGCCATCCTCGCCTAGGGTCCTGCCGGTTTTAAGGTGCTGGAGAGCCATTCTAATCTCGCTCAGACTGACGTCCGGGATATCATCGGAATAGTGTCGGGTAAGACTTGCTCTTGGATCGTTACTCACACTTGCGTGTGGCTCCAACGATGATGTGTACAGCTGCCCATAGAACCTCTCAATCTCACTCAAAATCTCAGGTGTCCCGGAAACGATGCTGCCACACTCAGCTTTGACGTTGGCTCTTTCTGGCAGACAGATCTCTGGCAAAGACTTTGGAGCCCTGGTTCCGCTCGATCGCTTCTTTAATACGAGCAGTATTAAAGTTGCGTAAGTCTCGCCGTATGCATTTGGAGATCTGTCTGTTCAGTTGCCTGTATTCTGTCAAATCTGTTGACGATTGCAGCCTCATCTCCCGTCTAACAGCCATGAGATTAAGAGTGTGATCGGAGAGTTTTTGTGTTCTTCTGCGGCGGGTCTTGCAGAATTTAGCTCCGACCGCATGGACAGTTTCCACGAGCTTGTCATTCATATCGTCCACTGCATTGCAATCTTCTAGGCACTGAAAGCGGTTACGTAACTCGAGCTGAAAAGTCTCGGGATTCTGGATCAGAGCACGAGGGGGACGGAGCGTTGACTTCATTAGACGAGACCTCTCCAACTTAACGTTTAGGTTCAGTGTGCCTCTAACCATTCGGTGATCGCTGCCGGTTTTCACCCTTGCGATCACTGAGACATCACTGAACAGTTGGCATCTAGTCGTCATAATGAAGTCAATCTCATTTTTTGTCGAACCGTCGGGGCTCGACCAGGTCCACTTCCTGTGGGGCTGCTTCTGGAAGAAAGAGTTCATCATAAAGAGTCCCTCTTTCTCCATAAAGTCGGCCAGCTGCTGGCCCCTTCGTTCCCATTGCCCTACTCCAAATTTCCCTAACTTCAGCTCACCGCTTTCTCTTGTGCCTAGTTTTGCGTTGAAGTCTCCTATCAACACCGTGTAGTGGGTTTTGGAGGAATGCATGGCCTTGGAAATATCCTCATACATTTCCTCCACCTCCTCATCGGGATATGCCGAGTTTGGTGCGTAAACCTGTATGACCTTCAGCGAATACCGTTTGATGATTCTGAGTATCAGGTACGCGACCCTCGTCGACACACTCCCAATCTTTACAACGTTGTTGACGAGAGACTTGTGGACGATAAATCCGACACCTCCTTAGGACAGGTGTTCGCCCTTCCGGTGATAGAATAAGTTGCCGGACTCGAGAATTACCGTGTCCTCCCCCTCTCTTCGGACCTCAGATAATCCAATAATATGCCAGCGCAACTTGTCTACCTCTTCTTCCAGCTCCAGTATCTTCTCGTCAGTCCTCAGGGTGCGTGCGTTATACGTTGCCAGGTCGAGTTGTCGTAGGTGGCAACCGAACCTCCACCGGAGATTCTTAGCACCCCCTGCCCCGCCGTTACCTCGGTCGCCACCATAGCCAGGAATAGCGGGGCCACCAGGGACTGGGGGCCGTGTATTTGCGTCTTGCTCGTGGGGGGATATTTACCATAGTTGCCACGCTTGACGAGCGGGTTGGCAACCGCAATTTTTTATTATATTATTGTTGTTATTAGGAAGATGCTGCTGCCCATCTCCTTTCTGTGTCCCTCTGTCGCCTCTTACGACACCCACGGGAAGATATGGGGTAGTGGATATTCTCAACCGCCACTACACGGCAAAATATATATATATATATATATATATATATATATATATATGTGTGTGTTATGTGCTCTGTACTGGGGGAGGCCTATGTTCAGCAGTGGACTTGTGAAGGGCTGTAATGACGACGATGATGATGATGTGCTATGTAAATTTCGGTAAATTAAAGTAAACAATCGCTTTTGGGCCCACTAGAAACTTCAACGACCCTTAATGATATTACAGAATAAAAAAAGATAACAATTTATTACTATAAACAAGTGTCGCAAAGATTCTTTGAAAATATAAGTGAAATCATGAACTGTAAGAATCAAGAACATCAATATTCAATATTAAAGAATGTCACTATTGTAGGATTAAAGTCTGTAACTAAATATTATACATTATATTTATTACATATTATATGAAACATTAAAATAATAAGTTACGTTCAATTGATCATCTTTCAATCTTACAATTTCATATTAGAAACTTGTGATAAATTCTGATCCATAATATTGTAACTACCTGAGCAACATTGAATTTAATATAAGAATGTCAAAATCAATCAATTCAATGTCTTCAGGAACATTCCACCATATAAATGGTTCTGGTGCTGGATGAAGAACACAGGCAGTCCTACGGGTAACGAGTCTAGGGCTCACACGGAGTTGCTGACATCATCACACAGAAGAACCAGACATGAGCTTACTATAAGAGTACGTATTTAAAGCAGTATACACAAACGTACAAAATTATATACATCCGCCGAAAACAACAGGATCGGAGGAATTTGATTTATAAAGCGACGGCTAATGGCAGGGTACGGAACGCGAGCTCAGAAGTTCGTGGGTCTGAATCCGCCATTCGACTAGTGACATGAACCGCTCTTAAACACAAGCATTTTAATCTTACCAAGAGTGGTTATAGTTAATATTCTTAATGTTAATAGCATTAATAGTATTTAAATGTTAATTTTTTATTTAGTATTCAAATTACCTTTTTGTTTCTACTTAATTTTAATACAATATGAAACGATGACAAGTCCAAAATATTTTTTACAAGTTTATAAATACAATACCTCTTAAAACATTCCTATGCCTTTTAATAGAATATGTCGCGTTTATAACAAACTCACATGTGTCACAGAATAAATAATAGCACTACGTACAGAAATTTCACTCCTTTGATGTTGACTGCTTGTCGACGTTTAATAGCCTACATTATTATTATTAATTAGATAAATCACGCACGCAAGCTAAATAAAGCTTTATCGCTGCGCGCGTGTGTCCATCAGTCCATATTATTCTCATCTTTTCTCCTTCCTAAGTCACGGCGTACTTTCCGTGGTTACTGTGGAATGTAAATAAAGAGTAAAAAAATACATCGCGAAACTAATTAAGTTACTTAGGTGAGGTAACTAGTCTGATTATTATCGACTGACCATATTTTCGTTCGACCTATGTGAGTTCTGCGATAGCCAACGCATGCAACTTGCAAGGCGGTTCGTCGAGAATCGTGATGCTTGGCCCGGAAGAAACAACAAATATACTTACCTCAAATACGATTCCTAACAGAAATATGATCGTATTCTACTTTAAGAAAAATCTTGTTAGTAAACAAAGTTTTAATTTCGGTATTTTGTGTTATTATAATTTAATATATGTTAATTACAAAAGACAAGTATAGGTATGTAATTAAATACTTGGATAGTGAAGTAAATTTCAACTAAATTTTGTAATAAAGTACGTACGTATTATTTCCGTAGATAAATCATTACTTAATTCTTTTTTGCTCTAGGTACCTAAAAATTAAATAAATTACCTTTCACTTTTTGCATTACAATTGATCAAATAGGTAATATACATAATACATATAATTTTTAAAATACATTAAAACTTTTTCAACTATTTCATCCCACAATTGAATATACCAAACACTAAACAAAACCTATTTCAACAAGTATTTACAAAAAAATATTTACGTAAACAGCGTTAAAAACTTTAACATTCAATCGCCTACGAGTACAACTCACTAGCCCCGACTGCGTATGTGGGTGGGTGCCTAGGTGCCTCACGATGGTAGGTAATTATTTCACGCAGATAGCAAGAGTGACAGAGTGCTGCATGTGTACAGAAAGTGGAGCGTTAGTTGATGTTTTCGATTATCTTTTTACTACCTCCGATTTTCGCAGAGCGATAAGTCTTTGGGACCTTCAAGAAACAATCTTACATCTTTTAAATGCAGGCAACACACCTGCAATTCCCCTGGTGTTGCAACTGTTCATATGTGGCGGTCGGTACTTACCATCAGGTGAGCCACAAGCTTGTTTGCCATCTCTTCTAAAGATAAATAAATATATTAATAAATTGGACTCCTGTGCTCCAGCCTGAATGGTCGAGAAATCCAGTATAAATTCTTATATAAGAGGAGGCAAATGAGCATGCAGCTCACTTGATGGCAAGTGTCGACCGCCGCCTGAAGGTCTATTGGTGACCGTTATTGCGTAAAAATGGTCGAATTGTGCATTATTACGTATGATTAGCTGTGCGTATCGTTGAAACGAGCTTATTTGCTCTCCAGTCGCATCCCGTGCCCCGTACTGATACGTTATTCGCAGCTATCCCCTCTACGTTTCATTACACGTGTCACTGCACCTTACGATACCATGGGTGTCGAAGCGGATAGCAGGAAACTAAAACAAGAGATGAACAGTAGGATCTCCCTGATAACCTCCCTATACTAATAAGAAACTACTATTATTTGCCCGAAATCTGTGTCAAAATGGCAAATATCTCCCCTAAGATGTAATCTGTAGAAAAAATCTATTTTGTTCAGCAATGGACTTTGATAGGCTATTATGTTGACAATGGTGATGATAATGTTGATCAATATTTATTACTATGCGATTATGACTGCTCCTCGTAGATGGTCTAGATATTTTACATCCGGCACAAGCAGGACTATAAAAATATATATATATATATATATATACCCACAAAAAATGTTTGTGTATAATTTTTATAAAATATTACTCAGCTAACAAATTGAATGATAATGATAAGTGAGTTATAATGAATGAAATTATTACTATTCTAAGACTAAAATATTATTTTCAGCTAAATGATGACAGTATAAAGATGCCTAAGCAACGTCTCCATCAATGTAATAGCAATTCTCGCAAGGTTCGTCTTCATGTTCCAGAAGGGCAAAACGAATATCACAACAACAGTCATCAGCAGCATGGAAGAGCAAGGGAAGATACATTTTTGTAGTAAATTTATATATAAAATAGACAAAGTGTTAATAGTAAGAATGTTAAAGATAATTATACGTTTCAAAGTTAAGGATAAAAGTTAACGAACTTATTTCGTGAGATCGAAGAAGTTCAAGTGAGTTCAAGGTAGAACACAGGGTTAGGCTTGATGTGACCCAATTTTGTCGTACACTCTTATTATGATTATTAGCTAGTTATAGTGCATGTATATTTTATATGTAGTTACTTCTACAAATAAATGTTTAACATTTAAATTGATTTTTTCGGAAGATATTAAATTTGCGAAACATTTAACAGTGAGAAATATTCATTAACCGAGTAACTAATTAATATAAATATTATCGTTCTATTTCCACTCCATTTCATCATTCGCATCCATTACATTTCCTTTCGATACAGGTATTTCCTGAGTTGCGAAGGTTTATCATAATTACTACGTTTGGCCGGTGAACAGGCGATCGCAGTACTGAACGCCTCATATTTTAAAGATATTTAAGTCCCTTTTGAGACAATAACTCTGTCACATGTGGAAGACTACAAGATGTTTTTAGAATTATCCTGTATAAACTTTTTTGACGACCGGATGCTAGAAAGAATGGTAGATTTTCTTATTCCGGTACCTAGCAACCTTTGTAATTTTCCTTTGTCATCATCATGATGAGTTTCGACTTTCTTTGAGTTTCTGATGTTTCATCCTTATACTGTATAACAAGCGGGTTTATTCTAATCTCCTCTGAGACTTATCTCTTTAAAGTTTTGCCTTTGTATTTAACTTCCGCTGTCGAATACAGTTCTTTTCAATTTTGTTGTGTTTGGGAATTTTCACCGCAGCGTCGTTTTTCGACGCCTCAACTGAACAAAGTTTTACTTATTCTCTTAGTTAATGGAATTCAATTAAATGTGATTAACTCCTGCCTCTGTCATTTTCATATCGATTTTTAATAGCATTGCGTATAACATCAGTGGTGGATCAGTTAGTTCCACTGTACTTACGGAATGCTTTAAGAAATTGATTTTAAAGAAGACGTGTCAAATTTTTAGTGAAAATAGAACTTAAATTTCCTATATATTCAATATTTTATTTATATTGGGTACCAATTGAATCTCATTTTGGTTAGGTGTCTTCTTAGAAGATAATTTTAATAACTAAGTATTTTATTGTAATATAACAAAATACAGGGATTATTTAGAGAAATAAAGGGGCTGTTTTCAAGTCTGTCTACATTTTTGTATGATAAAGGTCTCTTATACCAAATGTAGTTAGTTCTTTATATTATACTGCGTATTTAACTCTTTCTATATATAAGTATAAAATAATCCGTTATTCATGTTAAATTATTGCAGCGAATCGATAAATCGTCGTTAACATAATATCAATTAATATAAAATAAATAAATCAGGAATATTACATTAGCGTATGAATAAGTGTTAAATGATTTGTTTGTGCAAATACGTCTTCACTGTTTCTATTTGGTGTTAATTAGTATCAAATAATTGTTGTATTTCAAACTTAAGGTCCATCGATGTATTAATTTTTAAGTATATTGTTAAAGTGCCAAAACTGATTCGAGTCAAACTCTTTTCATTTGGTAATTATATAATAGATGTTTGTTGAATTTACGAGTACCTACCCCATTAATGGTGATTTTATACTAAAATATAAGTTGATATAATAAATGTGATTAAAAATAAACGTTTTTTTAATAAGGTGCTAAATAAATTTATTTACATTTTACACATACTGCTGAACATAGGCCTCGCCCAAGGAATGCAACAAAGCACGGCTATGAGCCACTGCATCCATTGACTTTCTGGGTGTCTTACCAGGTCGTAACTCCATGTAGTGTGGGACCACCCTACGGCCTATGTTTAGCAGCGGACTTGTTGCGGAATGGCTGCAGTGATGATATTGATCGTCGTCGGTTTGTGTATTTGGCGTCTTATTTATTCGAGATAGTTATATTGCTAGTATTTCCCACATTTAGGTCAACTATGATGCCTACGGGGCTGACTATGCATTTTGATTTTCTTATGACACCGTGCAGGGGACTATTTGTATGTATTTCCTTGAAGCAACTCAAGATCATATAGTTTTACTTTATACATATTTGTCGTTTCAGAAATTAAAAGAATCACTACTACACATTAAGGCCCCGCTATGGTTATATATAAAAATAAAAAAAAAATAAGTAACTTTTACTAAATGACTATTTCATGAATAAAATTTTAAAACGAATCAATAAAAAAACTTAAAAGTATTAAATTTGTAGTACTATTTAATTAAAAATTACCACACAATAAATTATTAGTAGGCGTTAAAACTGCGTTTTCTTTAAATATTTTCAATTTGGACACAATAATATGAAAATTTTCAAATAGAGATGTTGCAAGGTGACCACAACAGTATAAATAAATGAAACTACGCAACAAATAGCAAGACCATTGAATTATTCACGTGACTTACTTCTTTATTAAGTTACTGTTGAGAGTATTTCTAATCATAGTGTAACGCTTCCCCCCCTCTCTCATATAATAAATATATTAGATATAATTAATTTACCCCTTTTCGATAAAAATTATATATATGTGACCAGGATTAATAAATTATGTTTTGATCTTTCTAAATGATCTTTCTAAAGGTTTAATAATAGGCCGTTTGTAATAATTTGGCGTGATCGTCTTAGTTAGGACCCTTATTTACGTTGTGTTTGTTTAGTAACTTAGTTCTTTTAGGTGTCTTTTGGAAGAATGAATATTCACTAGAGCAATTGAAAGCTGTTTGTAGTGCCTTATAAGCTAAGTGAACCCCGTTCACGAAGACAGGGCTCGAAAAAAGGTTAAGAACATAAAACGTCCCTATTCCACTTGCATCAGGTTTACATTATTAATTATCCCTTCCCGCTCGGAAAAGGCTCAAAATATATCTATACAAAATACCCGATACAAGGGGCTTCGCTCTCCTACATTTATTTCAAAAAAATGTAGGGGAGGTACACGGCCCCACACACGCCGTGCACGGTGAGTGCCAACCATTTTGATGCACTCCCCCCGAAGGGAACGCTAATTCGGGAACTGGACCGTAGTCCACAGCAAAATAACTGGCGAACCAGTAAAAGAGGCTTGGCCCCTTGCTAGTGCGTAAGCACAAACATCGACCGAAGTCGCGCATGTCAATGCGTGTAAACGCCAAACAGAATACGAACGAATCCAGCCACAGTGAATGTACGTCACACGGTTTAGGCAAATAGGCACACTGGCCGTAAACCCTCCGTGAGCGCCACCACCTGCCAGACCGCCGCTCCTGCAGACGTGATGTAAGTGTATGGCATCACCACCAATTGCATGATCAGCACGGCTACTAGCCGCAGAGCGTGTCATGAGTCTACCGCTCACCTCAAGGGAATGGGGTCCCACGTTGTGCGGCTTTCGGCCGCAGCCTTGAGAGTCTCCTCAGATCCTCCCGCCAGCTACCACCCGCATGAGGTCGACACATATGCTCCACCAACCAATACAATGGCAGATGTAGCCAAAAGGCAGTTATAAGATAAGAGTAATAATTCGCCATCAGAAAGGGTTTGTGTCACTGACGCTGAGTGAATGCATTTTCGATCATGTTTGTCTCACCCACCAACAAGTTGCCTTCAATCATTCAAAGGTGGGAAAGTTACAGAGATATAATATTATGTTGTTATATAAAACATCGTGGAGGGTAAACAGTCTGCAGCCCCGCAATGAAGGGACCCGACTTGGGCAAAGCTACTTAGGTGTGAGTCAAACCAAGACGCAGAGAGCGCCATTGAGAATAGCGTCCCACCAAACAACCATCGCAGAGACGCAATGCTGCAGAAAGCAACAAGCATCAATACGACTATCGTCGGGCTTACACCATTCCAAGGTCCCCCATACATCCCAGCAGACATCACCACCCGCATACCTCCATCGACCAGAACCACAAGAGAGCGTCGAATCAGGCGCAGCACACCCGCAGATCCATCACAAGACGCAATACCGCAAGTAGCAGTAAGCATCAATGCAACTATCATACGGATGGCGCCCCCTCACAACACACCCACATGATCCCTATCGACTTTGGTAACAAAGTTGGCATTGTTGTTATATAAAAAATATCACCAACGTATCATAGTAGCACGCTACTAAGACGCCAATGAACAAAACTCCACGTATCATAGCGCTAATGCACTAAGACATGAAGTTGAGTATGCGTGTTACACTTAAAAGTGCTACCAAACACACTCATCATCCCAATCCGAAAGATAGACGACACATCGCTATGCGCAACGACGTCGACCACAAACGGTATAGGTGTGCGATGTCTACGGGAAAGCCGTATTGCTACAACAAACCCGCTTACCACCGGCACTTAGATGTTAATTGTATACCTCCATCGACCAGAACCACAGGAATGCGTCGAATCAGGCGCAGCACACCCGCAGATCCATCACAAGACGCAATACCGCAAGTAGCAGTAAGCATCAATGCAACTATCATACGGATGGCGCACCCTCACAACACACCCACATGACCCCTATCGACTTTGGTAACAAAGTTTGTATTGTTGTTATATAAAAAATATCACCAACGTATCATAGTAGCACGCTACTAAGACGCCAATGAACAAAACTCCACGTATCATAGCGCTAATGCACTAAGACATGAAGTTGAGTATGCCTGTTACACTTAAAAGTGCTACCAAACACACTCATCATCCCAATCCGAAAGATAGACGACACATCGCTATGCGCAACGACGTCGCCCACAAACGGTATGGGTGTGCGATGTCCACGGGAAAGCCGTATTGCTACAACAAACCCGCTTACCACCGGCACTTAGATGTTAATTGTATACCTCCATCGACCAGAACCACAGGAATGCGTCGAATCAGGCGCAGCACACCCGCAGATCCATCACAAGACGCAATACCGCAAGTAGCAGTAAGCATCAATGCAACTATCATACGGATGGCGCACCCTCACAACACACCCACATGACCCCTATCGATTTTGGTAACAAAGTTTTTATTATTGTTATATAAAAAATATCACCAACGTATCATAGTAGCACGCTACTAAGACGCCAATGAACAAAACTCCACGTATCATAGCGCTAATGCACTAAGACATGAAGTTGAGTATGCCTGTTACACTTAAAAGTGCTACCAAACACACTCATCATCCCAATCCGAAAGATAGACGACACATCGCTATGCGCAACGACGTCGCCCACAAACGGTATGGGTGTGCGATGTCCACGGGAGAGCCGTATTGCTACAACAAACCCGCTTACCACCGGCACTTAGATGTTATGTCTAGGACACATCGGTTAGCGAGTCCAAGTTTACCTCGGACCAATTGCTCGTGAAGCAGCACACACGCCACCATAATATTCCTTTTCAAGTCCCTAATAAGGACTAGTCATTTTGCTACAGTACTAGGAGCAGTCAGTCACCCGACCACCCCATACAATGCTTATGCATCAAGGAGACCTCCTATAATATTGCTTTTGTATCGTAGACCTTACTTTCATAAGTCATGTATATATAGGATTCGAACCCACGACCCTACCTATTGTAATGCATATTAATCATAGAGACCTTCTATAGTATTGCTTTTGAATCATAGACCTTACTTTCATAAGTCATTCATATATAGGATTCGAACCCACGACCCTACTATTGTAATGCATATTAATCATAGAGACCTTCTATAGTATTGCTTTTGGATCATAGACCTTACTTTCATAAGTCATTAATATATAGGGTTCGAACCCACGACCCTACTATTGTAATGCAAATTCATCATGGAGACCTTCTTTAGTATTGCTTTTGTATCATTGAGTTTAATATCATAAGTCCCTAATATAGGACTAGTCGTTGTGCTACAGTACTTCAGGCTGTCGGGCTCCCGACCACCCCATATATATGTACAACTGCAGGTATGTACCTCCGGCAGCTTCCGCCATACAAGACGTCTATACGTGAACACCTTCCATAACTTAGGAAAATTTTCTTTAATACATGAACTCCTTCAACAACTTAAGAAATTTCATCTATACGTGAACTCCTTCCACAACTTAGAAAAATTTTCTTTTATACACGAACACCTCTCATGACTTAACAATTTTTAACAAATTTTCTAATTATCTTATAAACGTTATTTAACTTAATTTTATAATATTTTTTGACTTGTATTTCTATTATTTATCTTATTTTAAATATTTTTTCAAGTTTTTTAAATAAATTTATTTATTACGAAAAGCAATAATTTTGCCTTTAATTTACTATGTTATTGGGATAATGTCTGAAATATATTAACTTTATGTTTATTAATTTAACTCAATTGCTTAATATATATCTTTTAAGACTATTTTTGACGCCCCTTTATATTGAATTTAATTATTATTAATAATATTGGGCCGTCACAATAGTAAAGATAAAATTTAATCCATATAGATTTTTATGTACAATGTTCTAATGCTACGGTAGAAAAACTGAAGCTGGCAATACAAGGTCATACAGCCGTTCCATTCTAATGTTCAGCCAGTAAGCATTCGAATCATAAGCTATGTCTTGATCGACGATACAAAATTATATAAAAAACTTAGTGAAACAGTTAAATGTACGCGCGAGCTGGTTCGAGCTGCTCTATTCAGTTCCTGATGATAATGATGATTAAAATCTTACTTGGCAATTTGTAGATGGAGTAAAAGATCAAAATATAAAGTTATATTAAATGTTGTCAAAAACTGGACACAAATCTATTAGTCTTGGGGTTTTAGATCAATACGTGATGGCGTAATTGAAATGTCTACGAAACATTTTTTTTTAATTTCTAGAGCATGCAGGTTTCAAAACAGACCACTGCTTTGCCTCAACGCATGTTGGCAAACTTTACAAAATATCGTGTTTCCTCAACATAAAGAACATGTTGAGGAACATTTAGTTTACATTCTAAGCAGAACATTAATAAACTTTTACGTTAAATCGTTTACAATTATTTTAATCGTGTAAGTAATTTACCCACACGAATGGGTAATTTAATAGAAATTCTTCACAAGCTTTAGCGTAGTTGCTTGGAGTGTGAAATTCAAATACGCAGCAAAAAGAATTTTAATTAATCGCTTAGTACCGAGAGTTACAAAGCATTTTACTTTACATATAATTCATTCCTCGATTCAAATTGAACTCAAACTAAATAAGCAAAATAGCCTTTCTTTTCCAAAAAATATTCCGCTGGTTTTTTGTTTGTTCTTCCCAATACAGAGGTTTTTTTCCGAACCAGTAATAAATTAAACAAAAGCGTGACTTTCAATAAGTATTATTTGTAATTTATATTGAAATTGCTATCATTGATGTAAGTTTTTCTCTACTAACAATTTCTATGGATTCAGGTTGTCCGAAATAAACCATTTATATTTTATTTATTTATTCGTTATTTCTGTTAAATTATTAGGCTTTTAATTTTTTGAGTTACAGGGTTGTGTGAAAAGTTATTTAGCTGCGTCGCAAAATTTGTTTCTATAAGTTTTCCTTACAAGTTGAGTACTATTACAATTCGAGATTTTATTTCTGTTCGGTCATATAAAAGTTATGTAATTTACAACAAATATAACACAATTAACATCTTAATGCCTACATTTTATGAAAAATTAAAATAATATTGAAAATAATTAAATTAGAAAGAAATTTCTAAAATATACATTTATTATTTTAAAGACAATATTAACGCCTTCGTCATCATAATATTGCAGCTTTTAACTCAGGCCATCTCCAAATAGTGCCACCAAGCATGATCCTGGGCGACCTGCATCCATCGAATTCATACATAAATATCTTACCAGGTCGTCACTCAATCTAGATGCGAGCATATGAATATGCTTCAACTTTTGTTGTGCTTGGCCTTCTGTCAAGTTCTATTTCTACTACTACTACTACTACTACTACTACTACTACTACTACAGTCGAATTATTTACAGCTGACTGTCGACGCCTTCGTGTCCAGTACAATAATGGCTTCAGGATCTTGTTGGGGCTATTCGATTTCGTAGTGCATCAGGCATGTTTGCAAATGATGTCTATTACGCAATTATAAGAAAAAACATCGTTGCTCGTAAGGGTGCGGTTTAGCTTCAAATCCACCATGAAAATAAATTGCTAAAAGATATGACACATTTCTTTTTAAGCAATATTTCCGATTTTGTTTAGTTGATAAGGCATGTATTTAAGAATTAGATTTATGTACTAACGTCGATTATGTTTCATATTTATTAACAAATAATATGGTTTACTCGGTTATCTGAAATAAAAATTATTCTTGTTATTTGAATTCTTTATATTTGTTCTCTTTTTTGAGAGATTAAAACACCACATACATAAGGCTGGAGCCAAGTGTATGAGGGAAATTTAAATTGTAAAAGAGAAGAAGTCAGAATCTTTCGGGTAATGCGATAAGTGTTGAAGATGGTGGCTTTTTGGAGCGTGTGAAGTGTATGAGTAGACATTTGGAGAGCGTTAAGGCTTTGTGTGAGTGACTTTGGTATAATATCTGTAGATGAGAGAACTACCGGGACTTTGGCAAGTTATATTTACTTAGTTTTTCGGATATTGTAGTTTGTATGTTATAGTGTGTTTTTGGCGCAACCATTCACCCCGGCTTGAACTTCCCTTTAAAACTAACTAAAGCTACTTCTAAGACTTAATTTGAATTACTAACATAACCTAGAAAAACAATTCGAAAACTATTGAGTAGTTAAAGGACAGCGACGTATGATACATATATGAGCCGGTCACGGTCCTAACACGAGCTATCCTCGTTACTCCATCGGATCCAGAAAAAAGCTCTTCAACGATCCCTAATGGCCAACAAAGAAGCGGCGCGTTCTCTTTAGCGAGATTAACTACAGTTTCGACCGTAGTGGGTTAGCTGCTGTGAACCATTTCTGCCACGACTGCAACGTATGCAGATATTCCGTCTTCCAACGCTTCCAAAATGACTACACAAGCGTGTCTAATAAGTTATGACGTGAGAGAATATCGAGTTTATCATCTATAGCGGGTAGGTACTTCAAATGCGTAAGTATTAAAAATGTGCTGGAGTTAAATCTAGTGGCTCCAAGGGGTCACTGGACAACATACGGCATAAAGGACGGCTGTTCGTAACGCACTCGATTTGTGTGAGTACAATGCTTAATTCTTCAAAAGATAGAATCTGATCTCCGATTACGCAATGTAGATGACTCTTTAGGCCATTTATATTAGTCTCCCACTTTCCCCCAAATTAGTTGCGGTGGGTACGTTTAGCGACCACTCGATGCGGTTCTCAGTTAAGATGTGAGAAAAACTCCGAATTATAATATTTAGAGGTTAAAAACTTGTGTAATTCTGATAAAATACGTTTTGCTCCCACACAGTTTGTACCGTTATCTGAGTACACTCTACTTCTATGGCCGTAGCGAGAAAGAAACCTTTTAAATGCACCCATGAAGTTAGCCGTGTTTATATGACTGGCGGGACCTATGTGTACAGCGCGAGTAGTCAAATATACGAAAATACGAACATACGCCTTCGTCGATCTTACACCACCTCCACGATAAAGCGTTACCTTAATGGGGCCAGCAAAGTCTGAACCAGTGTTCATAAAAGGCTTTACAGATTGTGTTACACGACAAGACCTAAGGTCCGCCATTTCCGGGAATGACGGCCTAGGATGAACTCGAAAACAAGCGATACATCTGTGCATCCGATATCGAATTAAGTTGCGAGCAGAAATAATCCAGTAGTTCTGATGCAAAATAGACATCAACAATTTAGGGCAATTGTGACAATTCAATTTATGGTGGTAATCAACTAATAAATTCAAAATATGATCCTTACGCGATAAAACTATGGGATGTCGTTGATCAAAACTTAAATGTATGTGAGATAAGCGCGTAATTTGGGCATTGAAAAGTAAGACTACAAACATTGCCTGATTGCAAACCTTGAAATTTCGTCGGCAAAGTGCAAACGTTGATGGTCACGAAATATTAATAATTCTGCATAACTATAGTCAGCTGCAGTGATATAAGGACGTAGCGGTAAACCTTTACAAATCAACAAACATAAATTACGCTACGCAATACAAAACTACGTTCAAACAATTGTACTACAAAACACGAACAAAATATTGAACAATCACTCCCAACACTGCAGAGGTTTTATATTGTAACGTGAAAAAATGATTTAAATTTCAAACAGCATCAGCGTACCGCTGCTGTATAACTAAACCTACACATTTTATATGCAACACATCAGTGTTTCATATAAAATTAATATTTAACTTATTAAAGTTAGATATTAATTTGTAATTCTGGTGGAGATAAAGTCATTATTCAAATCACACACAATTATATAATCATAAGTATTAGAGGAAATCGGAAGAATTAATAATCTTAAACGGTGGAGTCATCAACAAATATTTGAAATAACAGTGCTGGTGGCTTGTTGTTGGCGAAACCTCCTCTTCTTTCGATAAAGCGGATAAGTCTTCTTGCAGCCTAATCTCCCTCTCTCGCAAATATTCTATTTTGCCCCGCCAAGCAATATTTGCCTCAGCATAGCCAACCCGTCACCCCCAGGGCGGCACATCTTCTGCTGTAGCAGCTGGGCATCACCGTGCGCCACGGCCGCGCCCTCGCTCTGCGCCGCACCCGCTTCCACTGACGACATCGACTCGAGTCTCGGGTTGCTGTTCACATACACTGATTTTGTTGTTGAGAGAACCCTTTATGTTGTCACCTGACGGGTTATTGGGTGATAAACTTTGTAAATTAGGGCCTTCTACACAGTGTCTACAAACCTAGTTCTAGGTCTATCTCTTTTTGACGTTCCCTTCAGCTGCGATAAAACCACAACAGGTTCATTTTTTATTTCAGTACCAAGAAACTCTATCGCTTTGCTTTTCAACTCCTCGCATAACCTATCATCCGAGCTAAGCGTAGGCAGGACGTTCATCACCTCAATTTCCCAAACTTTGGGACAATAATTTGGGAGGTTCAATGGCGGTGCAACAATGAGAGGTCGAAATATTATAAACCGTAGGAGCAGAACTAACAACATAACCTAATCTAAAACGATTTCCAATGCGTAAGGTGCGGTACAGCGAGTCACCCCTGACTTTGTATGTAAGAGGTGAGGGAAAATGGATGCCCCAATAACCATATCAATGTCTCCAGGGACGGAGTAAGTGTCTTCTGCTAAAGCCAATTTATTGAAATTGGTCATTGATCGAAATGGTCGGCAGACGCTCGATAACTTTATCTACTACTAATGAATTTGTATTAAAGTTAATACTGCAATCGAAACTAGAATAAAATTTTAAGTAAGTAAGTTTTAAAACCTTAGACCATTTTATTAAAACCTCCAATTCACTTCACATACATAAAGGTATCTTATATCTAATATTGCTGCGTTATATCTAATAACGTACGAACGCTAAGTTCGTTTCCACGCGAATCCTTAATTATTACACGTGCGGTACCGAGAAGAACTGTGCTGGAAACGCAAGCAACTCCTTTAACGCCCGACAGCGAGCACAAAGCAACGTCGTAAGAGCGCGAGTGTGCTGTTGCCAATTTAGAAGCTTTTGCACAATTCGACTCCATCGTAGATAAAACTCTAGGTGAGGCATCACTCAAATGATTAAAATAACGTGGATACGGCACCATTTTCAAAATGGAGCATCGAGTGACATCTGCTGCGGCATTTATTATACACTAAACTACAGTAACAATTGGCAACACGATGCTTGTTACTCAAACAATTTAAGCACATGTTGTTAGCTTTTACTATCTTATAACGTTTTTTTGGTGAACGCCTACGCAAAATTGCATAATTATATAAATTACCACGCATGCATGAAGGCCCGGTGTTTACATACACTGGAAAGGATTTCGTTGGTTTCGATGGGGCGTCCCTTTGACGGTCGGCGTATATTTTTTTTGCTTCTGATTTGGTGTTAAACGAACGAAGCATAATTTTAATTTGGTTTCAAACGAAAGACACGAAGGCGTCGAACGATGGCAGGTCAGAACTACGATTTTCCATTTCGAACAAACGTACGGTGTCTGGGTTCAGCTTTTGCAATATGTAAAAAGAGTGATTCAACCTTTCACTTTTGGCCAGCGCACCTCCCATTGGTCGAACAAAATGGTGCCACCAATTGAACGCCCCTCCCCCGCATTAGACCCATGCAGGAAGGAAACGGAAATGGGAAGGGAGGTTATTGCCCTTTTAAATTATTGTGTATTGAGGATATAGTTATTGTAACACAAATGCAAATGTGTGCATTTGGCGCAACCGATAGGTATATTTTAAATTATACGTGATGATGATAATATATAACTTTCAAATAAATTTGTCAGTACGATACGTTCGCCAACTACCGTAATTTTATTAATTGTACTGTGCCTATAACCTGCGCGAAAGTGCAAGGAACGAGTTGACAAAATTTTACAACAATCTGATGAACGGAATGGCTGTGCATGAGATACGAACAATAACAATTACATACATTTTTATATATTAGATTACAAAATATTATCTGAAACAATATACCTAACTTAGTATGTGTTCGATTTCTATTGGCTAGCGAATTTCATCGCAGTTATACAATTGCACTGCAGTTGGCGTATTCGTGGAAGTTTAAGTCCAGCTGAGGACTTAAGAAGACTGTTGATAAGATTTAATTGTAGCTAAAGTTTTATTACGTAGTTACTGAAATTATCTACATACGTATAGTTCGTCTTATACGGCAAATTGATGGAAGGAAGAACTGACTTGAGATGAATAGGGGTAGACTAAATAAAACGTGACTCGACTGTCAACTGGTAGAAGATATTATAAGATGTGTGTTTCCATTTGTCGGCCGCTATGTGAAGCTGTGTAGTGTATCTAAACATCCATTAATACTTCCCTTTTTTGTGTTATTAATAATATTAATCTGAATTTTTTATGGAATGAGGGTGATAAACGAGGACGCAGTCCACCTTCATTTCTGGTTTGGATTGACAAACGCAAAAAATATTCAAACATCATCAATGTTCTATGAAAATCATAGCAGGCATATATGGTCACTATTACAATGGATCAAAAAATATAATGGAAATTAATATGTTATGCGTTAATATATATTAAAAATGATCATCGCGCTTATTGATTACAATTTTTAGATTGCAATATTTTTAACATGTTCCTAAACATTAATAAAAAAAGCATAATTAATAATTTAACAATATTTTTATTATAGCCGTGTGTTCGAGAGTGTAATAGTAAAAAAATTACTTTCAATAAGAACATCTAACTGTAATCTACATCTAATACGAGTATATAAAATTTATTGACTTTAATTTATTGTTTGTTAATATACTTTTATATTTTAGAATATAATACTATTAAGAGTGCAGTCCATCACTTATTATTTCCTAGTTAGGTTGTCTGGAAGAAATTGCTGCATAGAAATAAGACTTCCTTTTGTTTTTCTCTTTGTTTATTTCCTGTTATGTTATTTGTTTTCTTAGTGTACGGTAAAGGGTATTGTATTGTATTATATTTTTTTGTTCGTATTTTATGCGCTGCCATAGTACCGTTCATCAGATTATAATAAAATTTTGTCAACATACTGCTTGCACTGCCACGAAGGTTAAAAGCATAGTTGGACCCGGTAGGTGGGTCTGTTGTAGAGTCCCGATATCACCCGTGCAAAGTCGGGGCAGATCGCTAATTGAATATAAAATTATTATTTTCTATGTAAGTGGCGACAAAAAGAAATGAAATAGGATCTGGGCAGTAGCATCTACCCGATAACAGCCCAAAATAATAAAAATACTGCGGTTGCCATCTCGCCTCTAAAGTATAGCAGCTATCGATAATGCCCTCTCTGACTTTTAATAGGTTGTAATGAATGAATAAAAAATTCTCGTAACGACTGTGCTCGTAGCTTTTCCCATATCTCCATTCACCACTCCATAAGAAGCCACAATTTTTGCACTTTAAAATAATTGCTTTAAAATTTAAAATATAAATCACTAGTGACTGACAAATGAACAATTCGACAGTCTTAAAACTAAATTATTCCAGTAGTGATCAGGTATGGTAATTATCACATTGAGCACTAAAATGTATATTTATGATTATTGTAATAAAGTTTTCCCTCTTTCAATAAACTCAAAACAATATTTTTGAATTTTTCATCAACATCTACGTGAACAAGGAATCAATGGCCGCATTAAAAGTTTTCCTTTAGAAGGAAAGACGTTTGGCATCATTTAAAGCAAGTGTGGGTCGTTCCTTACGAAATGGGGAGGTAATGTACCGTAACCAATTGTAGTCGTTAACGTATAACATAAAGAATGTAACATTAAAGTATATGTGACGCGAGCTGAATATAAAATCATGATGGGCCTGGGTAAATTATAAAACGGTAGCGTCGTATAATCTACCAACCAAGACATATGCACGCTTATAAGCGAATGCTGCTCGGTGGACGAGATGTCTGACACCGGCTAATGCTGAAGACGCCCATGCTTTATGACATCATTAACACGCCATTCGTAAACAAATAGGCCAAAAGAACAGACAAAGAGGTTTGCATTTAAAAATGTGGTGTTGTTTTGTTTTTGCATCATTGCCAAAATAGGATAGTATATGTGGGATCTATTAATGTGGCTCGTGTACTGTGAAATATACAGCGAGCGTTTAGCTTTATTCCCTGAGCTACCAAGGCCTCTAAGCCGTTTCATTTCTTTTTTTTCATTTTTCAGCGGGGATCCGCCGGCAAAAATGAAATGAAACGGCTAAACCAATGAAATTTTTATTTGCAATTTAAGTGCTAATTTACCACGTACTCGGCGGTGAAGGAAAAACTCGAGAGGAAACTGAGAAATAAAAAAAAATATTTTGAAGACATGTGAAGTCCGCCTAAACGCATTGGAGTGAGTTACTTCAATATTACAAACAGATATTTCAATTTTACTTATATTTCCCATGCTATCCCACGCTGTCATTTGAGGCATTGTGATTATTTTACTATTATAATTATGGTCCTAACAATATTATAAAGAAATTGAATAGTGTTGTTGCTAAAACACTTAACTTTTATAACACAGTAGAGTAAGTTAAAAAAATCCGTGCGAAATCCTTGTTTGATTGCGAGGTATTCAATATTCGATTCTATTTTATTATGTGATTTTTAATCTGAAAGCTGGTACTTTTCGTAGCGTCCCTTATAAATTCAATATCTGACCAGTAGTTTTTGAGTTACCTTTAATAATGTGTATTTTATTGACTTCGAATACATTGATTTATGATTGATTAAGTGCCATGGTAGCTCAGATGGTTAACGCTCGCTGTAAATATTACAGAACCTATATATAACATAAATATAACACGGGTTCGATCTCCGCTGGTACAAATGAAATTGTTAATTGCGATTTTAAGTGCTGATTTACCACGTGCTCGGCGGTAAAGGAAAACATCGTTAGGAAAGCTGCATGTCTGAAGAATAAGAAAAAAAATATTTCGTAGACATGTGAAATTCGCCAACACGCTCTGGGGCAGCGCGGCGGACACTTCCTTGCCCTAAAACCCTCTCAGAAATGAGGGGAGGCCTGTGCCCAGCAGTGGAACGTATATAGGCTGTAACTTTAAACTTTGCTTTTACATTGATTCGGTGGTATTAAAGTCGGTTGTACAAAATTTTTAATTTTGTCACTTGCTTATTAAACTGATGTGGCAAACGAAATTACATTCCGCCTGATGAATGAATACTGCAATCCGGAGAAACCTACAGACAAATTTAAACAAATAAAGGTACAATTTCGTTGTCACCTCTGAAAGCTAAGATGGAATGCCTCACAGTCAGTAATAATAATGGCTCTCTGTACAAGCTGGACTGTGTTCCGCCAAGTACAGGTACTGCTGTTTAGTGGCAGAAATTGCTAAGAAGCTGCTAACTCAGACGTACTTCCAGACAAAAATGTACCTAGTATTGAACCCTGTAAAATAAAGCTTCGAGGGTAGTGACTGGCGGTCATCGGCGGTCGTCGAAATTATTATAGAATAGTGTCATCTCTGGTCAGTTTTGTTCGTCTGAAATGACTTTAATTATCAATAAATAGGCTCACTCGGATCAATCAGCTTTGAACTTTGAATAATTAACATAGCTATGGCCTAAACAAGCAAGAGAAATCGAAAAATCGTTGATCCCTACTGATTGAATCCGTCTCTGTTTATCAAATATTCTTAATTAGGCAAATAGGAATAGAACAAAAATTATCCTTGAGTTTATTATTAATAAAAACGATATTAAAATATTATAGGTTGTGCTAAGTGGATGAGACCCATAAGTATCTACATCTATCCTCGTTAATTAGGCAAATAGCCAGAGAACAAAAATTATCCTTTAGTATATTATTAATAAAAACGGTGTTAAAATATTAAAGGTTGTGGTAAATGTATATGAGGCCTATAAGCATCTACATCTATCCTCGATTAAGCGTCAAAATGCAGATGCGTTGTCACCCCTGAGGAATCACATGCACCTCAATGTAAATTGTCTGTAAATCTGTAAGTCTTTATATTTTAAATTAATGTTATTCTGTAAATCTTTTTAGAAATTTCAAAACACTTAATAATATATAAATAAATCAAATAGTTCAATATACTGCGGGAGCGTCCCACTATAGCAATCATAACCCTCTCAGATATGAAAGGAACCTGTACAAAAATCAATATTAATATATTTTATTAGAAGTTATTTGCATCACGCACGTCAATATTCCTTACATAATCCTGCTCTACAACACTAAAAAGAAAATCTGAAGAAGTGTAACTTAAAATTGAAACGTTGATCGTCAAAATTATGATGTGAAAGTTTTATTAAATTCTGTACTATTAAGTCCAGAACAGCAATTAATTAAAATGCCACTCACATAAGACTTATAAAATTGGTGTCCTCTCGCCTGCTTGAAAAAATTCAACAGGTGGACGTTAAAAATATACCCTCGCCACTTGTTAAGAGCTCGTAAGAACAAAGTAGAACTTTATTCGAAGTAGGTCACAGAGTATTGTCGGAAAGTACGAGTGTACGAGTACGTAAGATTTGTGACTACAAGCTGAGATAAATGCCTAGTTATCTTCGATTAAGAATCAAAGAGCAGATGCTTTACCTGAAGATTAAGATGGAATGCCCCGTTTTCACAACTTATTTCGGAATTTATGTCCTACTAGCGATCTGCCCCGGCTTCGCACGGATGATATTTGGATTCTAAAACAGTGCCATCTACCGGGTCCTACTACGCCTATATAACCTTCGCGGAAGTGCAAGCTACATGCTAAAAAAAGTTTAAACGCAATCTAATGAACGGTAATACATAAATTATTTTTGTGTATTACATTTATTAGTAAATACTTACTTCATTTTATAGGTTTCTACAGCAAGAAGACAAGAAGATTAGGTTTTACGTATTATAAAGTTCCTACGGACTATGTTTTAAATACATCTATTATACTATTAAGCCAAAGGATGATTTTGATTTTGCTATCCATTACTCGGTTACTCCCATTTTTGTCGCAAGATGCTTTTTCGGTCTTGCAACAACGATGTCACATATTCATTTCTTCTCCCTCCGTCCCACGAGACGAGATAAGGTAATGGATTCTTTTGCCTGTCAACATACGATACACAGAATACCAGCGTAAAATAGCAGCTTAATGCTGCTGTGTTTAGTATGGTGAGTGCAGAGATCTGGTGACCCTCTTTACTGAAAATGAGGCATTACACACCTAGTCCTCAGGGGTGACAACGCATCTGCGTTTTGATTGTTAATCGAGGATAAATGTCGATGTCTATGAGCTACAGCATCCATTTACCATCAGGTAGACTGTATGCTCGTTTGTCAACCTTATTCTGTAAGAAATGGTGGTACCAACCCAGACTAGGTAGAAAAGGAGTTTTAGCTGTTAGTGAACGGCACACGGATATTTATTTATTTATACTTCATTGTACACTTTAATAATTACAAAGGACGGACTTAATGCCTTTGGGCATTCTGTCCCAGTTAAATCGAGCAATGTATTATAAGTATTATTATTTAAAACATAATATATTTCATTACTTCCTAAAACGGAGATGCACTTGAGATAAAATTCTAATTTAGTTACAAAGATATGACACAGATTTTAAACGTTCATCGTAAAAATAAATGGTTAAGTTATTCTACAATGTGACCTACTTTACACAGGAATCTGAAGAACTCAAATTTAATCGTGACTTGAATAGTATTTAAATTTCCAACTTTTGACCATAATGATTTCTTAAATTTGTGTGGACACTATACATTGAATAAAACTATATTTACGGATTTTATAGCGTTTAATGAACTATTTTAACATTTTTTTAATTCCCGATTTTTTCGGGTGTTTTACAGCACCCATGGTTACGATGCGGATTGAGATGCTTGACGTCCTAATGTCACAGTTAGTACGGCTACCTTCAGTCTTTGAATATAAATTTTTGGGCCGATCTACGCGGAATTAGCTTACTGTATCTTAAAGTCTTGAAGTGGTATGCTTGGGTTTGGGTTTAATTTTGTTAATTATAGGATCCCAAGCAAATGACAGCATCCATCCACCTTCTCTATTGAGATGAGGAATTTCCACCGCGTCTCCGCATATCATCCTTGGTAGGAATCGGTTGGTTGGTAGGTCTTTTGCGAGGATTTTTGGTTTATCAAGTCTGATGTAATGACATCTCGTTCACGTTCTTTCACACGGGTTTTTATAGATCTATTTGTTGACCTATGTAAGAGAAACCACATTCACAATCTAGGTTATTGATGCAGGAGTATGCATCTTGTAGAGGAATATTACAGTTGATGGATGGTAACAATTGACTAATCTTCTTCGGCGGTTTGTAGTATGTTTTAATGGAAGCTCGCTTCAAGATGTAGCCAACCTTGTCTGTGACTCCTATGACATACGGTAGTACAGCGGGCACGCGCTCGTCTGTGGCCGGCTTTAATCGGTCACTGTGACGTAGGCGCGGGACCCAAAGCTTGTTGTCTTGCAATACGTTCTTGACGTGCTGATTGAAAGGAAGCGAAAATTAGAGCCTCACTTCTTATGTACGTCACGACATTGCTATTTACATTGCTAGCATTCTCTTTAACCTCTCAGGTAAGCTTAAAATGCTTGTTTGAAGTGGTTCACGACAGTAGTCGAACAGCGAATTCAAACCCACGACTCATTGAGTTCTCGGTCCGCTCCCTGTCGTTAGGCTACTGTCGCTTCTTTGGCAGGCGGGTACGCGCCGCAATTTTTGTTATTTTAAGCTGTTATTAGAAAGACGCCACTGCTCACTTCCTGCTTCCTTTCCCTCTGTCGTCTCTTTCACACGCACTGGATAATATTGGGTTGGGGTCTTACTCAGCTACTAACCGGCTTATCACTACCCAAAAAAAAATTTCTTGGTTGTAATGAAAGGTGCCGGATCCAAATTTATCTGAGTGCGTAAGATGAATACTACTAGCAGTCTCGGTGCACTCACAAATAACTACAAAAGTCGACCAATGGTGACATCAACACTTACTTTTACACATACCATCTCTTGCAGTGCCAGCGTGCCGAGTGTACCTAAAATTTTTATATTTTTTCATTTCACCGATTTATTATTCCACGTGCCAGCAACGAACGTCCGAAAATTATTTTGTGCTTAAAGTTGGTATAAGTATACAAACTTTATTTTCTCGACGTATTCGTATATGCTATGCATCGCTTGAGAAAAAGCAAAAACATTGTTTATTCTGCAAAATATTTTATCAGGTTTTATAAGTCTTCTGACTTAACCCCTCAGTCCCCAGATAAAACGATCGACATCGCCCGCACCGTTGACAAAATGGCGACGCTAATACTGCCATATACTCGGCAACCAGATCATATTTTTTTTAATTCTATAAACGACAATTTACTATTTGATAAATATATTTTCAGCTTGATATCAAATCTAATGTTTTTCTCAAAACAATATGCTGCTTATACACGGTCAAAATTAGCGAACTATTTTGTGGGCTTGCTTTTATGAATTAATTAGGAAATCAAATAAAAAACAATAAACAAGGATCTAAGCTATCTAAAAATGTAAAAACTTCTACTAAATACCTTAGGATATTTATAATAAAACCACTTGATAGTAAACCTGACGAAGGAAAAAAAAAACAACTAGGGTTAAACGGTCCCTTCAACTTTCGGAATTTTATCGATAGTTGTTTTTATAATATAATATATAATACTAACTAGGTTCATGTACATAGTTTGAGATAATTTAATAAAATACAATAAGTTAGATTTTTAATTGTTTTATTTACATATTTTGTTACAATTATTTACATTTTGATGTTACAGCTTATTTATTACAATAATTGATATTACCGTTCACTTTATTGCTTATTATAAGTACAGAAACAAGTAAACTAAAAAAGTAAAAAAAGTACGATGGATGGTCTTATTTTTAAAATCTATGTCATCCAGGTAACCCTAGAATAAAAAAATGTTACAGTAAGAGACGTGGGTAGCGCAATTATTTACCACAGCATCTAAAAGAGAAACGATATAACAATTTTTGTTTTTGACTACTTGATCTAGATGATATCAATCTAATAGTATAGTAATTCCAGCCGCCAAATTTCATTAACGGTCTACGGGGCAAAACTCCCGATACCATCCACACCATCTGGATGCTTGGCGGTCCACCACTGTACGTTTCACAAGGAGTTTTCTTCTGAGTACGACCTCTCTGTGGAATAGTTTACCACCGGCGATTATTCCGGACCGACACGACCTGGAGACCTTCAAGAAAAGAGCTTACTCCTTTCTAAAAGGCCGGCAACTCACCTGAAATTCCGCTGGTGTTGCAGTTGTTCATGGGCGGTGGTAGTCACTTAACATCAAGTGAACCGGATGCTCGTTTGCCCCCTCTTCTATAAAACAATAGTATAAAACAATAATAGTATAAAATTATTTAGAATTTCATGTAACTTTTTAAACCTTTTTTTTACGTGGTAGAGCCATACTGCATCTATATTAGTAGTATAGTTTTAGCACGAATAGGTCGGCTCGACCGGAGAAGGACCACGCTCTCGCAGAATACCAGCGTAAAATAGCAGCTTAACGCTGCTGTTGTGTATGGTGAGTGTAGAGAACGGGAGACCCTTTTTACTGGAAAGGAGGCACAAAACTTCGTCAATTCTGGTGAGATACCATTGGGACTGGAAACCGGCAGATGCAATTTTAGTAGAGTAAGAGTTCATCTCAGCTACAATGTGGCCTAAAATGTCATCATCCCAAAAGGAACGAAAAGCATCATATGCCAAATTGTAAAACTGAACTGAACCAGTTCGCTCAGGTACAAAATTCTCCTCCTGGCCTTGAAAGGAGTCCATAGGAGACCATTCAAACTGGAGGTTCCGGCCTTCCGGCCGAGTAAGACCATCCGTTCCATCACTGGCGATAAAAATTTCATCCGAATCTTCGCTCTCGCTTGCATCCTCTCTTTCCATTCTATTTCCTGCCTGACTATTCCTTTCGGCTCTAGCAGCATCTCCCGTCTCCTCATAACATTTAACGGCCCCGTTGCGGATGCCCACGCCCACGAAAATATGTTATTTATTATATTAGTTGTGAAAATGTAATTTATGTATTAGAATTAGATAAATATTTGTCTGTCAACATTGTGACAAAACATGCTGGTCTTAAATAATTTACCAACGAATAATGTACCATGTTTTCTGCAAATAAATTATGATTATGATTATTATGTAAGTTGACTGATATAATTAATATTGTCGTTATCGAACAAGTCTAACAGATCATAGAGTCAGACAAATCAATATGTATCAATACATATGATCGGGTCTCCAGAAATTAGTGAATGACACATTTAATATTTTATTATTTATATTCGACAATTATTAATTAATTTCATATATTAATAATTAAGGTCTATATAAACCCGTATAGAAATATTTTAAAATTTATATATATATATATATATATATATATATATATATATATATATATATATATATATATATATATATATATATAATTAATGCACGAGCCGACCCATTCGTGCTACAACTATTCTATTAATATAGCTGCTGCCCTACTACATACAAAATATTTTACAATAATAATAATAACAAATTAATAAAGACATAAATGTGGATACTAACCTCATCATCATCTGGCTCAGACTCACTGTCCTCCGACAGATATTCATCATCATCATCAGCATAAAGCATGTGGATGAATTCTGCGGGCGGATCATTGTTTGCTCTCCAATTTGACATCTGTAATATGTTATAGAATAAATAAATAAAAACATCACATTGTATAACACTCGGGTATTTCTTTCATAATACATGCATGCAACAAATTATTTCTCTCCTTTTGTAACGTAAATAATGCTTATAAAATGGATTATTCATGTAAATATATAATTAAAAAATTATCAACAGATCTCTAGATCTAGAATTTTATTCCGGTACCCCATCATATGACATTGATCCCATCATATGATTGATGATTTTTGACCATGAACACATTACACCACAGTAATAATAAATAATAATAATTTTCACACTAAACAATGTCATCATTATCATTATCATTACAACACTTCACAAGTCCAATGCTGAACGTAGGTCTTCCTCAAGTAATGCCACAAAGCACGGTCCTAAGCCACCTGCTACCATCGACATGTCTTACCAGGTCATCACTCCATCTAGTGGGGGGGGGGGGTGTTATCGCCCTACACTACACAAACAAAATACCACCTCTTTATCGATATAAGCTATTGACATATCCCGTTTCTATTCCAATCACTGCCGAATAATAGATTCAACACCGTTGTTACATAAAATAAAGCTCAAAATGGCTTGCTGATTGTCGACTGTGAAGACTGCAATTTTATATATTCAGTATATGGAATTTGGCGTACTTTTATTTTCAATAAAAATCGTTGTAAACTTCAATATAATACCTGTTGCTGTTTATTTGATATATTATATTATATTACTTTTTTTAGTGGTTTTACTTCATTACAAAAAATAATTTATTGTATTTTGATAACAAAAAACGTTAAAAACGACGCGGATGTCGGCAGCGTGAAAATCACTATTATTTCTATATAGTACTCGAAATTTTTTACGAAAAAGATAAATTATATTCACACAAAATCTTTTATAACAACTTTATAATAAAACACCGTACTTACCTTAGAAAAATCCAAGAAAACAAGGCAGCACCGCACAATAGCATTATAGCAACCACACCCAAATGACTCAATTTGAAAATCGAATACTAATGTCAAATCATAGAGTAACAAACTTTTTATTAAACTAGAGCATAGAAAATTTCATATTGAGCCTATAATGCTGAACTTATTCATAGAAAAGTAGTCTCTAAATACAAGTTTTTATGGGTTAAAGTGTTGTGGGTGTGTGTGGTCGGAACCGACCACTTGGAATTTGACGGAATATCGCCGTGGTCGGATCCGACAGCGTGCATATTGAGAGGTTAATTCAAAACCGACGTCTGGTGCCCCGTACCCTTTACACCGGCATATCAATTACAATTCCCCCCACGTTGGCAGCAGGCTAGAAAAAAGTGTATGGAATTTTGAAAATAAAAACTATGAAAGCCTTAAAAGTGATCACCCTAAAATTTACAGTGGTAGCATTAATTCATTAAATGGACCTGTAACAGGTAAGACGTTAAAGAAAAACAATATGAAAAAACTTTTTTCCTTGGACGTGAATCTTGAATGTGACATTATTTGAACAATTCATGTGTTTTAAAAACACATAAATTTAAATTGTCTTAAATTTTAATGTTAAAATTATATTATTCAAATGTTCAGTATTAACAGTTTGGTTATACAAAATGAGTTTATAATTTATTCAGAAACAACTATGTACGAGTATGTAATGGTAATTTATTGCGAAAGTACGTGCCACTAATTACTGAAGACTAATTAAAATGGAAATTTATATGTATATTGCAGTCTTACATTTTGAATTTTATAGCCATTATCACAATAAAACCGTTTAGAGTACCTATAAATAACCGTGCAAAAAGTTGATTGACGGTTTATATGTTGAGTCGCTGTAACTCGTAGTTACTATATGGTAGCGTAGTGGCTATAACTTGGATGCGATGCCGCAGGGACACGGGTGCGATTTCCGTTCGGAATAATTGTTTAATTTGTCTAAAACTATTTGCGCTGATCCTAGGTGTATGTCCTTGTGCAATTTATATACGAGTATAGTATAGAGGTTAAAATATATATTCCTGCCATATCGATGGAAGAGCATTTATGTTTTCGACATAAAATGGATCCTAGTTCGGTATACGTTTTATCGAGTACTAGCTGTGTCCCACGATTTCACCCGCATATATCTCGTGTCTGGGCCGTGCGAAATGACATGACACCTAGTTTAAGCGGTGCCTCTTATACAGAAAATATTCTACTTATTTAGGTATGTATTGCTCGTAAATCTAGATATAAGAAACAAAAATAATTTTTCAAATCAATCTGGTAGTTCTAGAGATTAGCGTGTTTAAACAAACAAAAAAGCAAAAAATAAACTTTTCATTATATTAGTATAGATCGGACCGGTATCAGAATCTTGATCATCATTTTGTACCTCTTCCTGGGAATAAAACTTTTATCTTTCCAAAATATTATCCAAACAGGTCGAATAATTTCAAGTACACGGTACACTAATGTGGTATTCGTTCGCGATTATTGTAGGGAATCAATTCTTCATCACATGTAACAATTCTGTTCAAAAATCATTCATTCATCATCATCATCATCATCATCGTCATCAAAGCAAGGCAAGCTTTCAACGCGTGCTCCCATGTCTACATCACTTAATTATATTCTTCTTGAATCCACTTATTATAATATTTCCTATATTCACTTATTATAACAACTCTTTGTTCTATTCACGCTCATTTCGTGAATTTTTTAATTTACCAATTTAGTTCAAATTAGTCAATATTGTGGGCCTACTAACATCAAACCATGACGCTAATATCTTGTTTGTTTGATAAGGAACGGCTTCCACCCTTAATTTTAATACATTTTTATTTAACTTATTGTCTGGCCTTCCTGGTGGTTAACTTTTCAAGTAAACACCAATATAGTGATTATATCAAAAATACAAAGTGTGTTCGTTAGTCGTCTTCCCTAATAGAGAAACTGATATTGTGAGTTATCTTTGCTGCATTAGATTGAGAATGTCGAAACTTATATTCGAAAATTTCATCAATCTTTTGATCAAGGCGAAAACTATATTGTAAGTTTATAAGATTGTAAAATGCAAAGCGTAAACTTACTACCAAGCTAGGATTTCCAGGTCTTTAAACCGAAAAGCCAGACAGACCATCCAGCTTAGCCGGCTTTGAATATTCAACCAACTGGAGAGGCAATGCGCGTTAATTCCTAAACAAAAATTCTGTCAACATCAGGGGGCTCAAGAAAAACACACAACTTTATACTTAACTACAAATGCAAAATTAAATCGCGTCACTGTAAAGTCACACTACAGCATTTGTGTTTGTGTTCATCGCGTTTACGCATACCATCAAATTGTACACGTACACTGATGGCGCTGTCTATATGCGTAAGCAACGTAACGCGTGGACTATGTCGATATTTTTATGGATAAACAAATCACCATAGTCCGCATAAGTTTTTATTTGATTATAAGTAATACGTAGATAAATTATACCAAGGTGTTATATGAAATTCTTTTTTAAAGTATTTAGATCTTCGGAAAAAAAACTTAGAAATTATTGAAAATAAATTTATTATTTTGCTACAGGTTTATTTTACATTATGCAGGATAAAATTTAAAACATTTAGAAAAACGAAATAGTAGGTTTAGATAACTTATTTTAAAAATCGGATTTGTGAAAAGAAAAGTCCTATCAGTTTATCGTCTTAGATGGTGTTAACCAAGTTTTTGTTTTTATTATAAGGCTTCAATCACAAAACCGCTATTTAAAAAACGTTGTGGATTTTCAACGTCAAAAAAAAATCCAAAAAAAAAAAAAAAAAAAAAAGAAATGAAAATAAAACAATTGACGGAGTACCATGTAAGTTCTAAAAGACATTTTGGTTATAAACATTATACCTTTGGCTGCTAGCATGGTATTCTGTCAATTGCTTAATTTTCATTTCATCCATTACCAAGGTACAATAATTTTTTTATCAGGGTAACTCTCCGCGCTCAATTTTATGCCGTCAGCGCTTCTTGAGTAAACCCTGGTCAGCGATCGATGGTAGTGTACCACTTCGTCAACGTACGTGGTACAGGCAAATATGTAAAATATTATGTTCCGAAAGTTTTACGTACATAGCGATAGGCTTTTGGTGAGTAATAGTTAAGTGAAAGGGCAAAGTATTTCTTGCAAACTTGTGAAGCCTGTTTATGCTATTGTTTTTATGTCAAGGCATTTTTTCATTTTAATTTTCCTTGGCCTAAGTGGTGGCTCATAATCGCAGTGGCAGTAAGACTAGTTCAGGCTTTATAAGGAATTTTTTTCGAATTGTGACTTTCGAGAGAGACTAATTGAATTTTGCCGGAACATCCGTTTTTTTTCGTTACCAGCTTTCGTTTTTCGATGTAGACGATATTGTGCAATCACCACGATCAGCCTAAAATAAATAATTTACTAATTTACTTACGTAAGTCAGAAGATTCAGGCTATATATATAAATAAAGATATTTATTTTGTAAACATGAGTAAAAAAATGCAGGTGCTAAAAACTTGAAACGAGCTACATGTTTTGTCATTTATGACGTACAAAAATTAAGTTGACATACTACATTAAGTTGACAATTACAATCACAGGTATAAAAATTAATAAATTAAATTTGATAGGTTAATGCTTTTGTAAACTTAATAAAATATTTTCAAGTAGAATAATATTTGTGTCAAAGGTAATAATAAATTTCATTTAATCTAAATATAATTAAAGCCAAACATTACATTTTATTTTTTATAATTGCCGTGTAGTGTCGTAAAAGGCGACAGAGGGAAACAGACAGGAGATGGGCAGCAGCATCTTCCTGATAACAGCAACTGTACGACAAAAAAAAACTGCGGTTGCCAACCCGCTCGCCAAGCGTGGCAACTATGGCAATATACCCCCTATGAACAATTACACAAATAGACGGCCCCCAGTCCCCGGCGGCCCCGCTATTCCTGGCTACGGTGGCAACCATGGTAACGGCGGGGCAGGGGGTGCTAAGAATCTCCGGTGGAGGTTCGGTTGCCACCTACAACGACTCGACCTGGCAACATTTAACGCACGCACACTGAGGACTGACGAGAAGATCCTGGAGCTGGAAGAAGAATTAGACAAGTTGCGCTGGAGTATTATAGGATTATCCGAGGTCCAAAGAGAGGGGGAGGACAGGGTGATTCTCGAATCCGGAACTTGTTCTATCACCGGGAGGGCGACAATCTGTCCCAAGGAGGTGTCGGATTTATCGTCCACAAGTCTCTCGTCAACAACGTTGTAAAGATTGGGAGTGTGTCGACGAGGGTCGCGTACCTGATACTCAGAATCACCAAACGGTATTCGCTGAAGGTCATACAGGTTTACGCACCAACCTCGGCACATTGCGATGAGGAGGTGGAGGAAATGTATGAGGATATTTCCAAAGCCATGCATTCCTCCAAAACCCACTACACGGTGTTGATGGGAGACTTCAACGCAAAACTAGGCACAAGAGAAAACGGTGAGCTGAAGTTAGGGAAATTTGGAGTAGGGCAACGGAACCGAAGGGGCCAGCAGCTGGCCGACTTTATGGAGAAAGAGGGACTCTTTATGATGAACTCTTTCTTCCAGAAGCGGCCCCACAGGAAGTGGACCTGGTCGAGCCCCGACGGTTCGATAAAAAATGAGATTGACTTCATTATGACGACCAGACGCCAACTGTTCAGTGATGTCTCAGTGATCGCAAGGGTGAAAACTGGCAGCGATCACCGAATGGTTAGAGGCAAACTGAACCTAAAAGTTAAGTTGGAGAGGTCTCGTCTAATGAAGTCAACGCTCCGTCCCCCTCGTGCTCTAATCCAAAATCCCGAAAACTTTCAGCTCGAGTTACACAACCGCTTTCAGTGCCTACAAGATTGCAATGCAGTATACGATATGAATGACAAGCTCGTGGAAACTGTCCATGCGGTCGGAGCTAAGTTCTGCAAGACGTGCCGTAGAAGAACACAAAAACTCTCCGATCACACTCTTAATCTCATGGCTTTTAGACGGGAGATGATGCTGCAATCGTTAACAGATTTGACAGCATACAGGCAACTGAACAGACAGATCTCCAAATGCATGCGGCGAGACTTACGCAACTTTAATACTGCTCGTATTAAAGAAGCGATCGAGCGGTACCAGGGCTCCAGTCTTTGCCAGAGATCTGTCTGCCCGTAAGAGCCAACTGTCAAGGCTGAAGACTGAGTGTGGCAGCATCGTTTCCGGGACACCTGAGATTTTGAGTGAGATTCAGAGGTTCTATAGGCAGCTGTACACATCATCGTTGGAGCCACACGCAAGTGTGAGTAACGATCCAAGAGCAAGTCTTATCCGACACTATTCCGATGATATCCCGGACGTCAGTCTAAGCGAGATTAGAATGGCTCTCCAGCACCTTAAAAACGGCAGGGCTCCAGGCGAGGATGGAATTACAGCGGAGCTTCTGAAAGCGGGTGGAACACCGGTACTTGAAGTCCTTCAGAAGCTCTTCAATTCCGTCCTCCATGGTGGCACTACTCCAGAGGCGTGGAGCAGAAGTGCGGTGGTCTTGTTCTTTAAGAAAGGCGACAACGCTCTCTTGAAGAACTACAGACCGATTTCCCTTCTGAGCCGCGTCTACGTGCTGTTTTCGAGAGTCATTACGAATCGTCTCGCACGCAGACTCGACGACTTCCAGCCTCCCGAACAAGCTGGTTTCCGAAAAGGCTTCAGTACCATAGACCACATACATACCCTGCGGCAGATTGTACAGAAGACGGAAGAGTACAATTTGCCACTTTGCCTGGCATATGTGGACTATGAGAAAGCGTTTGATTCCGTCGAAATTTGGGCGGTGCTGCAGTCCCTTCAGCGGTGCCAAGTTGACTGTCGGTATATCGAAGTGCTGAAGTGTTTGTACAGTAGGGCTACGATGGCTATCCGAGTACAGAACCAGAGCTCGAAACCTATCCAACTGCAGATAGGTGTAAGACAGGGTGACGTTATATCCCCGAAACTCTTCACCGCTGCTTTGGAAGGCGTTTTCAAGCTACTGGACTGGAAAGGATACGGTATTAACATCAATGGCGAGTACATCACTCACCTTTGATTTGCCGACGATAGAGACGAGTCCTTATGGCAGAATCGCTGGAGGACCTTAGCACTACGCTCAATGACCACAATGGTGTCTCTCAACGGATAGGTCTTAAGATGAACATGGACAAAACAAAGATCATGTTTAATGTCCATGTCACACCTATGCCGGTAGTTGTTGGGAGCACTATGCTAGAAGTTGTTGATGAGTACGTTTACCTGGGACAAATAGTCCGACTAGGTAAGTCCAACTTCGACCGAGAGGTCAATCGACGTATTCAACTCGGCTGGGCAGCGTTCGGGAAATTACGACACATCTTCTCGTCAGGTATACCTCAATCTCTGAAAACTAAAGTGTACAACCAGTGCGTGTTGCCAGTGATGACTTACGGATCAAAGACGTGGTCCTTCACTGCTGGCCGTATGAGGACGCTCAAGGTCGCTCAGCGAGCTATGGAGAGAGCTATGCTCGGAGTTTCTCTGCGTGATAGACTCAGAAATGAGTATATCCGCAGTAAAACCGGAGTGACTGACATAGCCTAACGGATTAGTAAGCTGAAGTGGCAATGGGCCGGCCATATAGCTCGAAGAACCGATAACCGATGGGGAAGAAAGGTTCTCGAGTGGCAGCCTCGTACCGGTTGGCGTAGTGTAGGGCGACCCCCCATTAGATGGAGTGACGACCTGGTAAGATATGCAGGAAGTCGATGGATGCAGGTGGCTCAGGACCGTGCTTTGTGGCATTACTTGGGGGAGGCCTATGTTCAGCAGTGGACTTGTGAAGGGCTGTGATGATGATGATGATGATGAAACATTACCTCCCACAAGTTCAAGGTTAGTAGTGTCAGCTAACCTTCTTTTATTGTAAGCTTGGGGTATGAAATATGATTTTCTAAAATATTTGGAGCAAATGGTGCTAGTCCGTTTAGGTATCCAAGATTCATGGTTTCTACAAGCTGCAATCCAAGTTTGCCGCCTAAGAGGATCCCTTGGAAATCTGTAAAAACAAACCAATAATAAAAAATTTACTACTTTTTGTAATACATAATACATAAACACTCACGCCTGTCACCCAGAGGGGTAGGCAGAGACTACAGACTTCCATTTGGCACGATCCTGACACACCTCTCTCGCCTCCTTCACATCCATACACCTCCGCATACATGCTCGTCGGTTAAGGGTACTCCTAATTTGGCCCGTTTTCAATAAATCGCCAATTTGGTCGATAAATTTTCGCCTAGGACGTCCCTTTCCGACTCTGCCATTCACTTCTGCAACATAAATTTTCTTTGTCACTCTTTCCTCATTCATTCTTTCCACATGACCAAACCACCGAAGCATTCCTTTCTTAATCCTGGTCACAACATCATCTTGCAAACCACACTCTTCTCTTATTACACAATTTCTTACCCTGTCATTAAGATTCAGCCCTAACATACTCCTTAACGACCGCATTTCTACTGCGTTCATTCTACTCTCGTGCTTCTTCTGCCACACCCAACTTTCACTACCATATGTTAAAGTAGGGACCAACACAGCATTGTGAATTGCCATACGTGCCTTTTTCGACACATTTTGACTCTTCACAATAGAGTGCAGGGCCCCATTTACTCTATTTCCCGCATTCACTCGTCGTTCTATATCCTTATCATATCTCCCATCCCTGCTAAATACGCAGCCCAAATATACAAACTCGTCTACTTGCTCGATCAACTCCCCTTCTATTCTTATTTCACAAATCGTTTTACATTCTTCTCTTTCAAAAACCATAACCTTCGTCTTACTTGCGTTCACTTTCATACCCCTTTCTTTTAATGATCTGTTCATTAATGTAACCATCATTTGCAACTCGGCCGCCGACGACGCAAGTATAACTTGATCATCGACGTACAAAAGGCATTTGACGGTTAACTCACCCATTCTTAATCCGCATTCTTCAACTTTCAAATTTTGCAAACAACTGTCCATAAATAGGTTGAACAGCCACGGGGAAGCTACACAGCCCTGTCTGACACCTTTATGGATGTCAAACCAGTCCGAGTAGACCCCGTTGATCCTAACACAAGCACTAGAGTCCCTATAAAGGGACTCCAATGCCCGTATCAAGCCAGCGCTCAACCCAAATGAGTTCAGTGTTTGCCATAGCACATCCCTATTCACTCTGTCATAGGCCTTTTCCAAGTCCATGAACGCACAAAAAACCTTTTGGTTTTTGGCCAAAAACTTCTCCGCGATCATGCGCATGGAAAAGACTTGATCTGTACATCCCATTCCCTTTCTAAATCCTGCTTGCACATCCCAAATTTTTCCATCAGTTTCTTTCATGACCCTTTCAATCAGTACCTTAGCATACAGTTTTCCCACAATGCTAAGAAGGCTGATGCCACGGTAGTTTTTACAGTCCTGCTGCGACCCTTTTCCCTTATATACTGGGACTATCACGGCTTTGCACCAGTCTACCGGTACCCGCTTCAGTTCCCAGCATAAATTAAACAAGGTGTGCAGCAGGCCTGCCACCACTTCCTCTCCAGCCCTTAGCATTTCGAGTGAAACTCTATCATATCCGGCAGCCTTACCTGCTTTCATGCTTTTCATTGCTTTCATTATTTCACCTACACTAATCTCGCTACCTCTTTCCTCTTCCTTCGGAATTTCTACTTCACTTAGTACACACGTTGTCTCCTCACTCATAAACACGCTTTCAAAATATTCCTTCCATCTCTTTAAACTCAAAACTTCATCATTCAGAATATAGCCATTCTCGTCTCTTATAGCATTCATCATAGGCTGTTTTGAATGTCCCCTGGCAGTTCTTACAAGTTTCCAGAACATTTTAATATTTGCCTGGAAATTATCCGATATTCTTCTATCATTCTTATCCGTTCTTTCTTGCTTTTTTCTTTCAACTACTTCTTTTACTCTCTTATTAAGATGTCTAAAGACTGCCTTTTTTCTTTCAATATCATCATTCGTACCGCTAGAATTACCAGCCTTTGTTGCTAGTAAATCTAGCCATGCTCTCTTCTTTGCTTCAACTTCCATACGTACCTCATCATCCCACCATAACGTATTATTTTTCCTTTCATTCTTTCTCTTACTAACACCACATACTTCGGTAGCTGCATCCACTAAACCTTTCTTTACATTTTGCCATACATTCTCCAAGTCTACAATCCTTCATACATAATTCATCCAAACCACTTATATTTTCTTTCAGTCTACATTTTAACTTCTTTTTCTCACCATCATCTTGTAACCTTTCTGTTCTAATACGCTGTAACGCAGTGGTAGACACAGATGACCGATGGCGCCAACGCCTGAATAGACCATTAATTCGGCATAGAACCAAATAATGATCCGTTCCTACGTTAGAACCCCGGTAAACCCTTGTATCTACAACTGCGCCCCTCAATCTTTCATCCACAATTATTAAATCTATCATGCTTCTATCGTCACCTCTTTCCCAAGTATACATGTGAATCCTCTTGTGGCGAAAGCAAGTGTTCGTCAAAAAAGATTCTTTTCCATACATACGGTGAGGAGACTTTCACCATTCTCATTTATACTTTCATCACCAAACGTTCCCAATATCCTTTCATAACCAAGCCTCCTCACCCCAACCCTTCCATTAAAATCTCCTAGCATAATAATATTTTCATTTCCCTTACACTCCATTAACACCATCCTTACCATTTCCCAAAACTGCTCTCGGATATAAGTGGGCTTAGACATGTCTGGGGCGTAGACCCCTAACACAAACAACTTCTTTAAGCCCACTTTCATTCGTATCCACAGCAGTCTTGGGCTTACACATTCATACTCTTTCACACATTGGCCCATTCTTTCTGAAAGGATGATACCTACTCCCTGGCATGCCCGCTCGATTTCGTCTACACCAGACCAGTATGCGGTATACATGCCATGTGTAGTGACATCCTTTCCCTTCCTTTTCGTCTCATTTACACATAACACATCTATTCCTCTATCATTCATCATATCGCATACTTCATCCATTTTATCATTCATTGCCCCACATACATTCAACGTAGCCAGACGGACCTCTGCAATCCACTTTTCGCCTCTCCGGGAGACAGAACGTGACGGGTGGCGAACCTCGTCGCCGGTTTTCCTCCCGGAGATTCTTCGCACCCCTGCCCCATTAAAGGGGCGCCGGGAACTCGGGGCCATTTCTATTATATTGTTCCTCATGGTGCGGATAAAGGGTGGTATATTTTACGCCTCTACCAGGGCGTGGAGCCGAGTCTGTGCTATCGGCTTGTCGCTCATTTAGCACCACCCGGGGGGACACGTGTAGGGTGGGCCTAGGAATAGGTGGTCAGAGCCTACGGACGCGAGCGACTTATCCCCCTGGTCAGAGCCTACGGACGCGAGCGACTTATCCCTGTAATACTTTATTATAAAATCTAAATAAAAACTACAAACCGGTTCGGCAGACAAACCCGCATATTTAATTAACTTATCAATAGCTAAAGTTGTATTTTTATAATATTTTAATAAATACTAGTAATCGATTAAATTTCATTATATAATATTCAGTATCCTGTTGAAATTGAGCTGAATATATAAATCATTTAACAATATGTGATGAATAGTAATTAGTAATTGTTACACATCTATGTAACAATTACTAATTACTATTCATCACAAACTGATTTAGTTATTAGGAAATATATTTTCGTAAATATACGGATATAACTTGCGTAGTAAATTATATTTATTTAAAAATAGATTATTTTTCACTTTATAAACTATGATGGCCACACTCGGTAATATTATGTAACCACCACACCTTAATATTATGGTAAAAATACTCACAGATGAAAAGTCATGTTGTTCTTTTGTATATTTGACGTTTTTGATTTTTTTTTTCATGTAAATACACTGCAATTCGGCATTTTGTCGGAGCTCGATTTACTGACACGATCACTTCGGAATGGCGCACGACGCGGAGCAACTAGTTTACCTCTATTGTAAAAAATGTAGGACGTGCAGAAGTTGACCAGGGACCATCCTTTGCAACATTACTCGGGAGAGCTTATTAGGGTTTTAAAAACAATAATAGTAATTTTTATCTTACATGTTTTATATCATTTTATATTTTAATTAGTAAAAATAAATACAGTGTAATTAATCTTCTCGCTGAACTATAATATTTTTTTGTTCAGATGTTCTGTGTTAGAAATGGAAAAACAATTGAATTAGTAAACGAACTTACTATATACGTACAAATACAATAAAAAGTTTGACAAATGCTTGTTTATCGGAGAACAAAATAGGTTATATAAAAAAGGAAATGTTATCTTTGCAGCTTTTTGATGAAAATATATTTCCGATAACATGTCCACTATTCCTGGCAGTGATATCTTCGGACTGTTATTGATCGAAGAATTTATTTATTGCTCTCTGTAAACGTGAGCAAATAAAGATCCCAAACAAACGACTGTACGAGTAGGTGCTCTGTACATAAATCAGTATTTCTGTAACAAAACAATATGAAGTAATATTTGCAGTTTTCATTGTCTTGTTGTTTATTTATTGACGTCAACCAGCAGCTTTTTGATCGGAGTATTGGCTACTGCCTCGCGGGGGTCTTGTGTTGATTTTCAGCCAGAACTAAAACGCAAAAAAGCTTAGTTTCTTTCAATGTGTTGTAATTTTTTCCGAGACTTTGATACTGTATAATATGATCTACCTTATGTCAAACTATATACCGAATTATTAATACAGCGCAGCATAAATTTGGAGACGCGTAACGAGATTACGCTATTGGAAAATCCCTTTAAAAAAAAGTAAAATTTGACTCGATTCCGTTAACCCTTCAATTTTATTATTCAATCTTTATAAAAATCCCATGCAGTCACATGCGTCCGTCGATTTCCTGAGCGGTCGCATGCGACCGCACCCACCCACAGCACTTTAAATCAATAAAACTTATACTTAGAGACCACTTTTCTATTAAGAAGTTTGATATTATAGAATCAATATGAAATTTTATATCCTCTAGTGGCAAAAATGTCAGTCTATGTATATTTATTTATAATCTACGTTCATTTAATACGCCGTTTTCGTGTGAATGTTATTGTGTTGATTTTTGGATTTTTCTAGTGGTTTGTTAGTATTTAAGTATAATGTTTTATTATAAAATTGTAACGAAAATTTTTGTGTGAATATAATTTATCTCTTTACGTAAATAATTTCGAGTAATATATAGAAATAATTGTGATTTTCGCCGTGTAGTGGCAGATGAAAATATCCATTACCCAATATCTTCCCGTGGGTGTCGTAAGAGGCGACAGAGGGAAACAGGCAGGAGATGGGCAGCAACATCTTCCTGATAACAACAAAAATATAATAAAAAACTGTGATTGCCAACCCGCCTGCCAAGCGTGGCTAATATGGCAAACATCCCCCCATGAGCAACGACACAAACAAACGGCCCCCAGTCACCGGTGGCCCTGCTATTCCTCGCTACGGTGGCGACCATGGTAACGGCAGGGCAGGGGGTGGTAATAATCTCCGGCGGAGGTTCGGTTGCCAACTACAACGACTCGACCTGGCAACATTTTTTAGGTTGCGCTGGCATGTTATAGGGTTATCTGAGGTCCGAAGAGAGGGGCAGGACACGGTATTCTTGAGTCCGACAACTTGTTCTATCACCAGGAGGGCGACCATCTGTCCCAAGGAGGTGTTGGATTTCGTCCACAAGTCTCTCGTCAACAACGTTGTAAAGATTGAGAGTGTAACAACGAAGGTCGCGTACCTGATACTCAGAATCACCAAACGGTATTTGCTGAAGGTCATACAGTTTTACACATCAACCTCGGCCAACTCCAACGCAAAATTAGGCACAGGAGAAAGCGGTGAGCTGAAGTTAGGGAAATTTGGATTAGGGCAAGGGAACCCTAGGGACCCGCAGCTGGCCGACTTTATGGATAAAGAGAAACTCTTTATGATGAACTCTTTCTTACAGAAGCGGCCCCACAGGAAGTGGACCTAGTCGAGCTCCGACGGTTCGACAAAAAATGAGATTAACTTCTTGATGAGATTAAATTTATTTTGTATTAATTAATGTATTAAAGATAATTAACTTTTAGGAAACAAAAGCCTGTATTCCAACATCTTCCTCCATCAATTTACATGAAAAATTCATATGGAAATTGATAATAATTTATGCATTCGTGTAAGTAGGTATACAATATTAAATAAAAATAATATTATTTTTCCTCGACCAATACAAAATTGAAGGGTTAAGTGGACAAAGTAAAGTAAATCAATTGCAGAACGAAATTCATAATGAATGCTCAGATCTTTATAAAACATTGTATATTGTATATATTTATAGATGACTCAGTTTTAAAACCAATAACTGTGGAAGATATAAAAAAGAAACATCCCGAGATAATCTTTTAATAAAAGTGTTAGAGTTTATGCTTAAAGCGTGACCTCGAAAAGTTTCAGATTCGTTATTAAAGCCATATTTTCTTTGTCAGTCAGAGTTAGCCCTAGAAAGTGGTTGTATCCTGCGGGGCCACAAAGTATTCATACCTTCAATATTCCGCGAGCAGCTATAACGAACTACATTCCTCACACTTTGGCGTGGTAAAAACAAAAGAGCAGGCCAGAACCCGGATGTAGTGGCCACGTATAGATAGGCATATTGCGGAAAAAACAGGGTCGTGTTCAGGTTGTAATAAGTTTCGATGCGCACTTCCACGCACACCTCTCGCTTCTAGGCCCTACCCGGCACAGGTATGGGATCGTTTGCATATAGATATTTTTCGTTATATGGTAGGAACTTTTTAATTGCAGTCGACGCATATTCTAAGTGGGTAGAATGCTACCAACTTACTAGTCCATAGTGACACTATTACTTCGTGGCAAAGCCTTCCAATTGAGCCCAGTTTCGTCAGGTTTATAAACGTTTTCTAGAGCAAGATCTTCTTGTTTCAATACATCGCATAATTTGATTTTGAAAGAATCATCTGCTTAACAATCAGCAGACAGTTTTTCTCTTTTTATTTGAAGTTCACGAATGCCAGTCTTGACTTAAACCGTTTTAACAAGCTTGTACTTGCTTGAAAGTTCGACGGCCCTCCAAGTTTTTCATTAAATTTATTGCTTTTTTACATAGAATGGGATCAGAGATAGGTTCTTCTTGTGATTTTTTTAATGTAATTCACTTGTAAACAGCGACATCGAGATCGGTGTTGGTGGCGAGCTTCATAATTTTACAACTTGTGGATCCATTAGTAGAATCAAGCTTGGATATAAAATTTTATATGGTCGTCTTTTGGTTTTTTTATCTCCATTTTGTACTCATTAGATAACTTGGTTGCTGATTCGTCTTCCTCTAATCGTTTGTTAATCTCGTATTTATCTCTTATGGAAATAACAACACGTTTACGTTTAGGTGTCTTAAATTGTAAGCTAATAGAGTAAAATTAAAACATACGCGTTCAGCGCTATCGGTACTGAACGTAGGTTAACATAGGGCACTGCGCGGGGAAGCTAGTAGCTAGCTAGCTAGGTAATAGTTCGGATAAGCGGTCGTTCGGTTGATAGACTTTCGGATAATCGACGCTCTACTGTATTTAAAAAAATGATTTTTTTTTTTCATTTTTTATATTCACTTTATACACCTGTTTAACGTATTTCGAATTATAAATTTATCAATAAATCTATACCTACAAATAAATAAAACTAGGGAAGTTAATTAAGATTTAGTGAATTTGTTTTTATTTATAATTTAGTGTAGTGTACAAATATAAGATTTTAGTTAGACTCATTTTCCGCCATGTCTAATCTAATACCCATATCGCTCGCGCTCTGTTGCACACGGTGAATCTAGCCACCAATTTAAAATACAAAAACAATACTTAGATGGAATACAAATTATAACACTAGAGATTAAAGATAATACAACTGTTGTAAAAGAGGATTTGAAAAAATATGATTCTATTTTTCATTAGCAAACGTAACCTATAGCTCAGAATACCTTTGTTTATTTCTTTAACATAAAATTATGCTGTCCTTGTGAAGAATCAGAAGATTTATTGATTTATAATAATTACCTTATATTATTCCAAAAGTAGCAATGATAATGATTCTCTGAAAATATTTCTGCTGATAGCACATTTGCAAATCTGTTTGGCAGTTAACACCTTTGGTATCGTCTGTAACTATGTAACGAATTAGAATAGGCGTGTTTAACTTCAAGAACCGATTTATCATCAGCTAAAACTTAAGTTCATTAGAACTTAATTTCGTTTTCAAAAAAAGTCGAATTTTTTAATTTGTCAAGTAACCTTTGTCCACTCAGATCTTCAATTTTGCAATATTCTACAGTAATAAAATAAATTACCTTCGTTATAAATTATAATCTTGGTACATTAATTCATTATCGAGACACTTGATCAAGGGATGTTATGAAACTAAAACTGTGGCAGATTTAACATACAAATAACTTGATTTCAGATTGGTCCTGCTGTTGACCTATTGCCGTCGACTAGTGGTCAAAAGCCAGTTGAAATAGTAAGTCTTCCAATTTCCAATCAACCATCAATAGTAAATATTACAATCAGAAAATGTTGTGTCTGTCGTAACAAATTTATGATTATTAAACTTTTTTTTGGTTTTAGGACAAGACTCCAGAGTACACTCCACGAACGTTACGACAGAAATGGAAACACTCGGAAAAACTATCATCCGAACGACTGAAAAAATTAAAGAGTTTTCGAGAAAAAATCAGCTAAACTAGAAAATATTATTGCAGTACTTAAAAAAAGTCTTTAATAAGTGAAGAACATGGGGATTTATTGGAATCTGTTGATCCTACCAATAGAGACTTCTTGAAAAAAATGTTGAACCCTTCCTCCAGTGATCTCATCATCTTTACGTAAATTTACTATTTGCTTGCAATTTATAAGTTCTCGGGCTTATACGTATTTACGACAACATTTTAACACTTGTCTGCCTCTTCCATCCACACTTACCACATGATACAAAATTGTAGATGCAAAACCAGGTTTTACAACTGAATCATTAGAATGCATTACATTAGTGGCAAAGAACAAAAAAAAAACGAACTGTATTGTGCAGTAAGCTTGGATGAGATGGCTATAAGGAGGCACGTCCAATGGGATGGAAAAATATGTGTAAGCCTGGTGAACTATGTGGTAGTTTTGTATGGTCACAATTTAGCTAAAGCTATGGAGGCATTGGTGTTTATGGTAACATTTATAAATAGTGGATGGAAGATGCCTATCAGTCATTTTTTTATTGATGGTTGTACAGGCGAACAAAAGGCAACATTAATTAAACAATGTATGGGTTTGTTAGTAGATTGTTGTGTTAATATAGTCTCCCTAACTTTTAACGGCTCTCCAACCAACTTTTCAATGGCTAAAAACGTAGGTTGCAATTTCGATGATTTAAAAAATATTACTTCGTATTTTCTTTGTGATAAACAGCACATAGTTATATTTCCGGATCCAGCTCCTATGCTGAAACTTGTCAGAAATACACTAGGTCAGAAAAATTAATTAACAAATCTGCATGGTGGAATAATTTGATGGCATTTTATAGAATTGCTTCATAATTTGCAAGAAAGGGAGGGTCTTCATCTAACTAACCGTCTTAAAAATTAGCATATCAATTTTTCAAAACAAATAATGAAACTTAAGTTGGTGGCACAAACATTCAGTACTTCTGTGGCTGATGCAATAAAATTTTGTAACAAACGATTGAATATGAAACAGAAACAGAAACTTTTTTATTCAATGTAAATTATAAACAATACTTATTGAAAGTCAATTTTTTCATTTACCACTGTTTCGCAAAAAAACCTCTGTCCTGGGAAGAACCAGCAAGAAAGACAGCGGGACTAGTTTTTTTTTTCAAATAATAGCTTACAATCATGTTTACAATTAACAACACAAGACAAATTAGAAATAGCTTGGTAGCGATCACCCTTCCCAGGGGTTATTATCATCCATAAATTCCTTAATATTATAATAACCCTTTTTATACAAACTTAGTTTAATAAAAATTGTGAACTTTGCGTATGACAAATTTTGTATATTTGCTGGGATTTTGTTGTAAAAGCGCATACATCGCCCCAATAATGAACTACTGACACGATGGAGTCGAGTAACTGGTACTACTAGCTTGTCTGTTCCTAGTATTTACAGAATGAATATCACTTATTTTTGCAAAACTACGTTTATTTTTGTGTACGTACATTACATTTTCATAAATGTATTGAGAGGCCAGAGTTAATATATTAATTTCCTTAAATTTTTTCTCAGTGACTCTTTTGGTTTTAAATTATATATTTCCCTAATGGCCCTTTTCTGTAAAATAAATATAATTTCAGTGTCAGTCGCGTGTCCCCATAGCAAAATACCATACAACATAATTCTATGGAAATAACTAAAGGTAAAAACCGTAAAAACCATACAGTTACCCCACTGCAAGTGTATACGAAGATGCCGGAGTACTTACTGTACGTCAACTCTTGGTGCTGAATACGTCTTTAGCAGTACATAAATACATATTATCTTCAAATGACCACAAACTACTGACAAATCGCAGGGTATATAAACTATCCTTACCTTCTGTCAATACAAACTTTGCCCAACGTTTTGGCGACTTTATCAAAAGACAAATTTATAACAAAGTCGTCGAACACTGTAATATTATAAATAAAGAATATGCATCAGCAAAATTAATCATAAAGAAATGGTTGGTCACCCTATCATATGAGGAAACAGAAGAATTGTTAAAAACTGACTTTTGCTAATTGATGGTATTTGTGAAATTTTTAGGTAAATATTGTTGTTGTTTTAATTTTATTTTCTTTTTCTTTTTAAATGTAAATACATATATAGTTAATACATTGCAGTTATATAAAACTTGGCCTGGTTGTTAAAGATTTCTTTATTTTTTTAGATTTTGAGCATTAATCAGTTCTTTTATTGCTATTTTATGTAGATATATTAAGACAGATTGTCTGATAAGATGTATAAAATAATGCCTTGTGAACTTTGGTCCCAGGTTTCCTCGATACAGGCTTGCCTAGTGAGGAAACCAACAGATATTACCTTTTGTACATATTTTTCTACTAATAAAACAATTTTCAATTTTCAAAGTAAACTATTCTAGCTGTTTCATCACTGGTAAGAGTTCTAATCTTTTTTTACAGCATATGCTGCAGAACTAAGCCTGCTAGTTGGTTTTGATATATGGGGGAGCCACTGAAGCTTTGCGTCTAGTGTGATTCCAAGAAAAATGGTGGTATCAACAAGACTCAGTTCTTCAGAAAATTATATTCGTATTAACATGTTTGACATTAGGAGTTACGAATTTCATACATTTAGTTTTAGTATCATTTAAATGCAAATTATTAACATTAAACCGATTAACTAACTTAGCTATAGCATTGTTTACTTCGTCGTAATTTAATAACTGTAGTTTTAATTTGAAAATTAATGAAGTTTGCAACAAATTTTCGAGTTCCGAGGCTACTGTTGATTTTGTAAGGAAAATTAGTAACTAATTTGATGTATTCAATAGTCGGAATCTGAATATGTATGGTTTTAAAAAAAACTATTAATAGTAAAAATGGCGATAGCATACTAGAATTTGTCAATATAATGGATATCTACATCAGAGAGGAGGAGGGTTGCAATTAGAGGGAAAACCAATCTTGCAAACAAATAGGAAAGTTGGATTGGTTTCTTAATATGTATGCAAAGTCTTTAAAAAAATGTATGCTGATATCATAGTTAGCCAAGATCACCTGGAGTGTTGCTTCAGCTCGATACGATCAAAGGGCGGCTATAACAACAATCCAACAGCTTTTCAATTTCAAAGCGCCTACAAAAGACTAGTGATACACGGGGATATAAAAGGTATTGAGTCAGGAAAATGTATACCTATAGAGGATATAAAAATTTTAAATCACACAGAAGTGCGATGTTAAAATAAAATAAATATGTACTGCGCTCAACATATCGAAGACTCAATTATAGATTTCCCCACAAAAGCATTATTTCTTTGTCGATGATGACCACGAGTATATTTTAACCCCTCAAAATTGACAACTTATACTGAAGAAATTTTTCATATATCGGTGGGTTTGTAGTTAGGAAATTAAGAAAAACTATAAAATGTGATTGCTAGCTCTTATTAGCGACAAATATTTAAGTCTTATATTTAAAAAAGATAAAGGTGGCCTTATTTATCCTTCACGCGATGTTATAAAGTATGTACGTTGGCAGAAAGAATATTTAAGATACATGCACATAAAGAAGTATCATTCTTTGCAGAAAAAAATCTATTACCGAAACTTATTTTAACAACTTTCAAACGATGCCAGGATGTATTTACGACGAATCATTTTGAAAGTCAACCTTTTATTGGAAACCACAAAGTTTTACTTATTAAGGCAATTTCCATGCACTATTTTGAACTACGTATACATCACGCCACAAAAGCATTTGAACCCAAGTAAAAAATTTGGAACCATCATATGAAGCTTGTTTTGTTTAAAGGACAATAATACTCGACTCCACCGAGTCAGTAATTCATTCTTGGGGCGATTATACACTTTTACAACAAATTCCCAGAAAATATACAAAATTTGACATACACAAAGTTCAAAAACTTTATTAAACTAAGTTTGTATAAAAAAAATGTTAATTATAATATTAAGGAATTTATGGATGATAATAACCCCTGAGAAGAATGATCGCTACCAAGCTATTTCTAATTTGTTTCATGTTGTAAATTGTAACATAAATGATTGCAAGCTATTAATTTAAAAAAAATCCCGCTGGGTTTCTTGCTGGTTCTTCTCAGGACAGAGGTTTTATTTTGCGAACCAGTGGTAAATGAAAAAAAAGTGACTTTCAATAAGTATTATTTGTAATACATATTGAATAAAAAAGTTTCTGTTCCTGTTACTTTCTCACCAATGTTGAGACAGTTTATTTTAGTTACTTTCATAGGGTAATGTTTTATGGAATCTTACTATGGGGTAATGCGACTGACATTGAAGTCATATTTGTTTTGCAAAAGAGAGCCTACTGACAATTGATAACTTAAATTGTAAAGTCCCTTAGAGAAAAATTTAAAAAAAATAAACATGTTAACTTTGGCATCGCAATGTATATATGAAAATGTAATGTATGTACATTAAAACATAAATAGCTTTCATAAGAATAAAGATGTTCATACTTTAAACACTAGGAACAAACATAAGCTTGTAATACTAGTTACTAGACTCCATAGAATTAGTAATTCATTTATGGGGCAATGTATACGCTTTCACAACCATATTCCAGAAAATTTGTCAATACAAATTGTCAGTACAAAATTTGTCATTAAACAAGTTTAAATGTTTTGTTAAAGAAAAATTGTACAAAAAGGGTTATTATAATACCAAAGAATTTTTAAGAAACAGGTCCTGCCCCCTTTCTTCCTCAGAGACCAGAGTCAATTCATCAGGCTCTCCAAAACCTGTTACGACACAGGCATCAAATACGACCATGCTAAACCTAACATTCTACTTAGCGCCAACGCGACCCCGTCGGCGGGAATGAAAGAAGGGCTCCCGGCCGGCGTACGACATTCGCGACAGGACGGTGCTCAAGAGAAGAACAACAAGCAAGAAGACCTCTCAGGCTCCCTATTAGGTCCCATTAGGCATTAGATTAGTGATAGTTTGTAAGACTGCCGCATTGTGTAAATAGTTTAATAAATTTACTTTAGTTTTTTGTACAATCTTTAATTTAACTCAACTCCTAGCAGTTTAAAATAGCAATAAATTCTCTCAGTAAATAATTAGTCATATATATATCGCAGTAATAGTAGTAACAGCACAGAATAAATAATAGTACTACTTACAGAAGTTGCACTCCTTTGATGTCGACTGCTTGCCGATGTTTAATAGCCTGTTTAATAGCTAAATAAATATTTATCGCTGCGCGCGAGTGTCCATGTTACTTTGCATCTTTTCCCCTTCCTGCGCCATGGCGGACTTTTCGTGGTTACAAGAGCTAACAACAAAGAGTAAAAAAAAATACATTGCAAAATGTTGATTAAGTTACTTAGGTGAAGTACCTATTCTAACTATGATCGACTGACCATATTTTCGTACCTATGTGATTTCTGCGATACTCAATGCATGCAACTAGCAAGACCACAGCAAATAAACCCGAAATACGATTCCTAACAGAAATGTGATCGTATTCTAATCAGTTAAAAATCTTGTTAGGAAACAAAGTTTTAATTTCAGTGTTTAGTGTTATTATAACTTATTTATTTTTATTACAATCTTATATTTAAATTACAATACATAATATATAGGTATGCAAGTATGTAGATACTTGGATAGTGGAGTAAATTTCAACTACGTTTAGTAATAAAGTACATAGGTATTACTTGTGTAGATAAATTATTACTTAATCTATATCTTATCTATCTTATATTTATATTATCTATCTTTATCTTTATCTTTTTACTATCAGTACCTATCTAACAAAAAAAGTTAAATAAATTCTTTTCACCTTTCATAACTTCCTTCTAAAATCCTCCGGTAATTTTAAAGAATGATATATCTGAAATCTTTTTTTGGGCATTTGGCATCCATCCACGCAACAATTATAGTAGGAGCGACGTTTTTCCATTAAAAATTATCAAATAGGTAAAATAATATAAATAACACTAAACAAAGACTATTGCAACAAGTATTTACAAAAAAACTAATTACGTAAACACCGTTAAAAAAACTCAAAACAAACATTCAATCGTCTACAACGCGCTAGCCCCAACCGCGTATGTTACCTTGGGTACCTAGCGATTGTAGGTAATTATTTCACGCAGGTAACAAGAGTGAGAGGGGGGCTGGTAACAGTTAGTTCAGTATCTTCTTTCTTCAAGATTAAAACACAACCTTTATGTAGGGTATACAGTCCACTAAGCTCTCATTCATTACACAATAGTTTCTTTAAGTTTATTAGTCGGATATATATCACAATTTTTTAGTTTCTTATTTCTTCACCAAAGTAAATTATAATAAATAATGAGTCAAATACAGTCCACTGAGCTCTCCATCAACTACAATACATATCAATGATAATCGTTAATAGCAGTGTTCCATTTCAGGCTTACTTCACGTACTAATTCCAAATTTTATAGCAAGTTGTGGGGTAAATTTTTCCTTAAACTTGTAACCCTAAATATAGTGACGTATTTTTTTGTCTCTTTCTGCGACACGCTATGGCGGTGTCTATAGAATTCTCTGTATACGTTCAGTAAGCATTTGGTATGCACATGCGAAGTGAAGTGAGGTTCGAATCGAAGATCGCTTAGCTAGGGATTGACTCATTTAGAATAACTCAGTCGATATTAATTTCCTATCCCTTTTTCTAGTAATAAACTACCATTTTCTTGTGTAATTTTATATTTAATTAATGATTATTCAATATAACTACATTCTTTATATGTAATTATATTTTAATGCCCAAAATAACGGCACTTTTAATAATTTGGCTCTATAGTGCAATGTCTTTGCCGCAGTTATTTGAGAACTTTATGACATAAACAAAGTTTGCTCACAAGTCACAACCGACTGACAGTGCGAAGTGAAAAATATTTTGCGACAATTTTATAAATTAAACTGTTCATTTAATTAAAAAAAAAAACATAAAGTAAGGTAATCAACTGTTTAAATTCTTTAATTCATGGTCGATTTAACTTTGCTAACTGTAATAAATTCTTTTTTATAGTAGCCCGATATAAAGACCGTCACATCCATCTATTGGTCAAATGTCTACTCTTTAGTAGTCTTGTTTTTTTTTATATTAAATGAAATTCGTCTATTAATTATACATTGTAGTATGCTTAAAAAAGCATAAATTGGTTTTAGTATTAGGCTGATAAAAAAGTGCAGTAAAGAAAAAAGGGCTTTACAGTTTCACGCAAAAAATAAGATTGGTGGTAGAGCAGAGGTTGTGGAATTAACATATATATAGGAAAGGATTTTGACCATAATGGGTGGTGAAAGTTTTACCGTAAGTGATAGGCACTTATAAATTAACCCTTTCGAAGAAAATTTTAACATGTTTATGCAAATTTATTTAAGTTTGTGCTTAAATTATAAAATTTTATTCTTTTAAAGGATACACATCATGATGTACTAGATCCTCGTACTGATAGCAGTCCATCATTGCTGGCCAAATAATTATTTATTTGTATTTGGGTGCAGCACTACCAAACACAACGGTAAGTTGATAATTATTCTGTCGTTTATTATTTACTATATTAAATAATCAATTTTTCTTGGTAAAGTTAAATTTATAGTGAGATGACATAATACACATAAGTATAAATATTATAAATACTTATAATATTTATACTTATGTGTGCTTATGTTTCAACATGTTTCAGGAACAAGATTTTTCAACAAATATTCTATTAACAGAAGCGATGTTATTGATATTCCTACAATAGAGGTATGATATATTTTTAAAGTTAATTAATGCAATTACAAAATCTATTTAAAAGTATAGGTTTAAAATTCAAAAAGTTATTTTGTGCTTATGTGAAATAGGTTAGGGACATTATATAATATATACTTTTTCAGCAGTGTCTTACATTTTCAGACACCACAGCGGCCCAGCCTTGAATGTGTTCCTGGGAGTGAGGAGTCGCATTTGTCTTCACGACCAAGTGAAGTATTTAAAGGTTTATTTTAGAATCCTTGTGTAATTGCATATTACTATAAAAATCATGGTTTAAGGTGTCTCAAAGGCCCATGCCAAGAGCACAGGCTGTGCCCAGCACCCCTCCAAGAGTTGGTTCGCCAGTGAGTCCGATGCCTACAACACCTTGTAGTTCAGGCAGACACCTACAGTGAGGTATACTTAATGTTCATCGGTAGCTGGCTAGATCCTCCCACAATGCCAATAATTATATTTTTGGAGTATTATTACAAACATTAAATTTTATTTGTTTGCTTGTCAGTCTTTAATGTCAAAATAGAGTGATAGATTTATGTGGTTTTATGGGAGGACACCACAGGCAGCCTCATGCACGTATTGCTGTGTGAAAACAAATTTCTTCTTGTAGGTCATACTTGCCCATAGCTGGAGCAGGAAGCCAAGGAAGTAATATTATGTAGCACACAACAACCTATCACAATTTTGCAACCAATTCAGGATCATAGTGGAGCACCCTGCGCACCAACAAACACCTAAATCTTCCCTTTAGCCTACCAATCGCTCTCTCCTCAGTCTTATGTGCTGTGGCATGTAATTTATTGTAGTGTTCTTCTGGTGATATTAAAGAGTTAGTTATTGGTACCATCAGATAAGTTGTTTGGACATATCCGTAATCACCTGCTATATAAAATGTTTTGTTTGTCGTATTTTTAATGAATTGAACACTCGATACCTACTTAATTGCATACCAACTAATCGACGTGATCTTTATGTAGAGTGGTTGTAAATCAATTTTGGGAATGTTCTTAAAGTTATACTATTTTTACGTAAATATTGGGTCCTTACATATGAAATTAGCGTTTTGTCGTACTGACCACTTTGATCAGAAATATCTCCTCTCTGGATAAGAATTCGAAATTCAAATTTATAAATTCATTTTGCTAGTACATTTGAGTTTTGAAAACAGTCATTCATTGGTTTTTTCCTCGTGATTTTTTTCTTTGGCGTCGATTATTACCGCACAATTGAAAACATGAAATATCGGTATATTTACGAGTACGAGTTCTACTGTGACACCAGTGCTGCGGAAACAGCTCGAAGGATTAATTATGTGTACGACACTGGTGTCGCAATAGAAAGCACGGTAAGTTTTAACGTTTTTGTTCTGGAAAATTCGACCTTTAGAACCAACCCCGTGGACGGCCGGAGACCGAAGTGGAAAATGAAGAATTAAAGGCTATTGTGGAAGTGGAAACATCACAAAGCACTTCAGAGATAGCTGCAGGATTCGGAGTTAGTGATAAAACTGTATTAATCCACTTGAAGCATATCGGTAAAGTAAAAAAACTTGAACGATGGGTACCTCATGAATTGAGTGAATTGAACGTGCAAATACGCGTCGACTGCTGTGTTACTTTGCTCAGCCGACACAAAAATGAAGGGATTTTAAATCGAATTGTTACTTGTGATTAAAAGTGGATACTGTACGATAATCGGAAGCGCTCGTCGCTTTGGCTGAACCCTGGAAACCCAGAAAAATCTTGCCCTGAACGAAAATTGACTCAGAAAAATTACTTGTGAGTATTAAGTGGACTAGCGCCGGTGTTGTTCACTACAACTTACTAAAATCTTGCCAAACGATTACGGCAGATATCTATTGTCAGCAACAGCAAACCATGAAGGAAGAACTAGCTGCTTAACCAGCGAGATTGGTCAATCGCTCTAGGCGACTGCTGCTTCACGGCAACGCAAAATCACACACTGCACAACAAACAACCACTAAGTTAGATGAGCTATAATTGGAATGTCTGCGACATCCACCGTTCTCCTTGGACCTTGCTCCAACAGATTACTATTTTTTCCGGAATTTGTACATTTTCTTACAAGGAAAAAAAATTCAACTCCGATGCGGCAGTTTAAAACGCCTTCAAAGAGCTTATTGATTTTCGTCCCCATGGTTTTTTAGTAAAGGGATCCATGAACTACCTATGAGATGGCAAAAGTGCATAGATAACAATGGTGCATACTTTGATAGATATATTTTACAAAAAAGTGACTTTATATTCCTATCGTACAAAACGCCAATTTCATATGTAATGACCTATTATATGGCTGATTCTTTAAGCTTAACTATATTGCTTCACCAGCTTCAACTAAACTTTCAAGTTTATGTTGAATCACACAATTATTAAAAATAAAACTGACGTGTGTAACGCCTCCGTTAGTTGCGTCAACATGTAATATAGTCATAAGTCAGCATCAGTAATCTATAAAACAAAAAATATTCTAACAGTAAAAACACTAGCCTTTTAAAAATTTAATATTTTACTTTCACAAGCTCTGTATACTTATTTACTGCACATTTCTTGCATAGTATCCCTTTCGACAGTAATAACGCTCTTCATTCTGTGATGGTCTCGTCATTGTAATGTAGTTCCTATCAACACATCCTATTACTCGAGGAATATTATATTTTGTGAAGAATTTGTAATTTTTTTAAGCTATTGCATAGCTTCTATCGCGGGCCTTGAGCGCGGGGACCGAATCCAGAAATTCCGTAACGAAAAAACCTCACGCTCCCCACTCCGACGAGCACGGAGGTGTGGCGTTGAAAGCCGTTCATCGTCTAACGTCGTTTCAGTTCGGCAGACTTCGGCACTCGGCAGAGTTCGGCACGGTGTTTGTGATGCGTGTACACTAGCTGCTAACTCAATGATAAAAATTCCTGAATAACCTACATGTATTGTAAGATATTAAAAATATTTTAAACAATATTAACTTCTCATTTATTCAATAAGAGAAAAAATATTGTTTTCTTATCGGTCACCACTCTCAAAAAGTGTAACTTGATTTAATATCAAAGACTTAAATGAATAAATAAAATAAATAAATAATTATAATTGCATAAGTTGATAAAAAATGCTATGCAATAGCTTTACCGCGGCAGTCACCGAGTGCCACACGTATTTTAAATGTTAGTCTACACAATATATCCAATATTAGCTGTATCGTGGGTGCATTTACAAACGTAGAATATTACAGCACTAACATACAGACTCACAGCAACTACTTAATGGGTCACACAAATGTTTGCTCTATGCGGAAATCGAACCCGTGACCCGCGGCGCTGCATTCCGGTAGTTCAGCTGTGCAGCACTGTGCCAAATGTGTCATCAAAATTATATATTAATTTAAAAAATATATTTAAGTATAATTATATTATTATTTTAAAATAAAATATTATTTAAACGTGCAGTCAAGACGCTATTTAAAGGCGAAATCTTTCTTCTTTATAGTACCTACTTTTCCTTTTGTTGGATCCTTTTTTTTAAGTTTTGCGAGTATCGAATATACTTTACGACAACACTCTGATGGTTAAGGGCTTCTCATGAACACAGCGGGACACTGATGGCTGCGTCACATAAGTGTTGATATTTTTGCCAGATATTCTTTTTTTTAGGATAGGGTGACAAACGAGCACACAGCCCACCTGATGGTGGGTGGTTGCTGTGGCCCTACATCTGTCCTCAATTACGAATCAAAATGCAGATGCGTTGTCACCCGTGAGTACTAAGATGGAATGCCTAGTTTCCAGTAAAAAGGTTCTCCGGTTCTCCATACTCACCATACGAAACACAGCAGTATTAAACTGATATTCTGTGAGAGCGTGGTCCTTCCCCGGTCGAGCCGACCCATTCGTGCTACAACTATACTACTAATATAACTGCAGCATGGCTCTACCACGTAAAAATAAGTACCACTAGCAAGGAACGACATTGCACATAATACCTGAAAAATAAACCAATAATTACATGAAACATATGTATTTTTTTTTGTAAGCTAATATTATAGGGTCTCTCATTTAGATTGGTATGATGGAGACCACTTGACTCCAGTGACGTCGTAACTGCAACCGCTTAACTCAGTTATGCAAAGTACTTTTTAGTTTCATGGCAGCCACTTATTCACAGTTATGCTTAAAAAAGTTGGGCTTATGTTGAAAAATATCAATAGGTATTTAAAAAAGACTTACCTTTAATTTTACTAACAATCCGCGTCGTCGAAGCTGCGGAGTTTTCAAAAGATGTTTGATATCTTCTAACAAGTTATTAATGAGTTCTTTCGACAAACGATAATTTTCTATAAAGTCTTTATGATTAAAATTCACGAAAGTTGCTAGCTTGACGAAGACTTTCATATAAATCCAAAGAATATGCTTCTTGTAATAAACTATATAATATGACGGAATGAGCCATGCTACTATTTATTTTCAAAATTATAAAAAAAAAACATTAAATTACATTGTTGAAATTTATTCTAAGCACTATTTCGAACACAACTCGAAAGCTTCCGCACAAATTTTAAAATGAGAGGTGAATTGTCGCTTTACCTGTGACGAAATTCGACAATCGAAACACTAATTTTCCTACAGAATACCAAATACATACTTCAAATGTCGACCTTCTCTCTCATGACAGTTCGTCTCGATTCCGCGCTCGATTGAGAAGCGCTACCGGCGCTTTCGAATTAAACAAAATGCGAATTCGATATTTCACCGCGGATTCAGCTTTCGAGATACAAAAATTTTATTACAGAATATCCTTGCTGTTTTCGAGAGTCATTACGAATCGCCTCGCACGCAGACTTGACGACTCGAAATTTGGGCCGTGCTACAGTCTCTTCAACGGCACCAAGTTGACTCTCGATATATCGAAGTGCTGAAGTGTCTGTACAGAAGGGCTGCGATGGCTATCCAAGTACGGAACCAGACTACGAAACCTATTCAACTGCTGATAGGTGTAAGACAGCGTGACGTTATATCCCCGAAACTATTCACCGCTGCATTGGAAGACGTTTTCATGCTACTGGACTAGAAAGGATCATCTCATCAATACAACTCACCTTCAATTTGCCGACGATATAGTCCTTATGGCAGAATTGCTGGATTACCTAAGCACTATGCTCAATGACCTCAATAGTGCCTCCCAACGGATAGGTCTTAAGATGAACATGGACAAAACAAAGATCATGTTTAATGTCCATATCACACCAATGCGGCCCGCATTTTTTCATCCGCGTTCGGGAAATTACGACACATCTTCTCGTCAGGTTTACCTCAAAACCTGAAAACTAAATTGTACAACCAGTGCGTGTTGCCAGTAATGACCTATGGAACTGAGACTTGGTCTTTCACTGCTGGCCGTATGAAGACGCTCAAAGTCGCTCAGCGAGCTATGGAGAGGACTATGCTCGTGGTTTCTCTGCGTAATAAACTTAGAAATGAGGATATCCGTAGTAGAACCAGAGTAACCGACATAGCCCAACGGATTAGTAAGCTGAAGTGGCAATGGGCCGGCCATATAGCTCGAAAAACCGACAACCTTCGGGGAAAAAAGATTTCTGAGTGGCAGCCTCATAGCGGTAGGCGAAGTGTAGAACGACCCCCCCCACTAGATGGAGTAGCAACCAGGTAAGACATGCAGGAAGTCAATGGATGGAGGTGGGTCAGGACCGTGCTTTGTGGCATTCTTTGGGGGAGGCCTGTGTTCAGCACTGGACTTGTGAAGGGTGGTAATGTTGTCGATAATGATGTTGAAACATAAGTATTTATGGGTTAAAGTGCTGTGGGTGGGTGCGGTCACATTTGACGTCCTGAATTTTGACGGAATATCGCCGCGGTCAAATTTTCCAAATAGCTTTATAGTGTCTTCGTATATTAAGTGTTAGGAGTCTTTTTCTGTCTAGAAGAACATGTGGGTAGGTATCAGTATCACTTTCTTACGTTATACCACCAGTATGATTGCAGACCATGAGGAATTCTTTGCTTGTTGTTTACGGGTGTAGAATATGTGCAGTACCCACTTATCGTCAAGTATACTGTTACTCCAATTTTATTAAGAAAAGTATTTAATTAGAAGTATTTATATTTTAATTTCATTTCTTTTATATAGTAAACCAGTATCGTCGATAGATGGTGCTGTGCAAATTTACTTATAAATTACTTTTAAAACTGCCAAATAAATATTTTTAAAGTTAATTAATTACTTAAAATCATAATGTTATTTTCGCATTAAGTCCCAAACAAAGCACAAATCAGTTAAAAAGTTATATAGATCAATCATTTTTCGTCGTCCTTCCGACTATTGTTTGTAAACTTTGTGAATTTAATTTGTTTTTCTGTTTATTATTACTTATATATTATATCAAAGAAATCTAATGCGTTTACTTATATATTTTTGGAAAATGTAATATATTAAATAAATGTCGATTGAATTAAATTAATGTTAGTCGGTAGAGACTAAAATTTTAAATTATTTTTTCAGCTACTGAAATTAATAATATAATATAATAGTGAATTTTTGATAAATTTATAAAATGCTAATTTCTGATAAATAATAAACATATTTGTATTAACTTCGGCGGTAGGTGAAGAAAAAGTTAACACATACGTAAAATTTTAATTTGTATTTTAAATTAACTAATACAATATTCTACATAATTTGTTACATATTTGAGTGCTAATTAACACCATTTTCTTGGTAATCGCATTTGTACAACTGTGTATATGTGAATTCATTCCATCTAAATACACCACCTGCCAGCATATTACACACACTTGGATTTCATATATATCTTGGCACAACACAATGTCTCAACTTGATGAGATTAGAACTGCACAGAACAGTTTGGAGGAATGCTTTTCAAAAAGGATGGCCGAACTGGAAGCACAGTTACACACGGGGGGATCCGCTAAGGACACGGTTGCAAAGGTGGCTGAGGAGTTTCGAACATTCCGTGAACTCATGTTCTCTATGCTCGGTATGCTCCGTAAACAAATTAATGAGTGCTCCCATATGGTTGACGCTATTGAGACCAGGCATCGACGAAAGGCTCTCCTTTTCTTGGGTGTTGCTGAAGAGGAGAAGGAGGAGTGCAAGGCTACAGTGCTAAGTATAATCCACAAAATGGAGTTGAAGGACATCACAGCATCTTGCATTAGTGTCTGCCACAGGATTGGTGTAGCCACCAAAAATCGTATCCGGCCAATCCTAGTTCGATTTCTTAGCGTTGACTTCAGGTCATCAGTATGGAGGGCGAAGTCTAGACTGAAAGGTTGTCCAGTTTCAGTAAAGGAGTTCTTGACAAAGTCTCGGCAAACTGTTTTTGGCAAAGCCCGTCAGCATTTCGGCATGCGTGCATGCTGGACCCAAGATGGAGTAATTGTGGTGAAAGTTGCCGATGGATCCCGCCATAAAGTCACTACCTTAGATGAGCTGACTACTCTTACGCAAAAACACCCTAAGGCGACTGCTGAATCCTCAACTGGAGGCGAGCGCATTGCAGGAAGCAACTCTAAGCCACGTAAATAACTACGCAGTATTGCGTTTTATTGTCTTAATTCTCCTTTTTCCTTTTACTACAACTTTAAATTTATTCAATATTGCAGAATTACTTAGTATAATTTATTATTACTTTTTATGCACAGTATTAAACCTAGTTTTGCTTTTATGTAACCTTAAGCTTCTTTCTTTCTCATTTATTTACATTTTTTTTTAAATTAGTTAATTTCTAATTTTAATATAGTTTTTCGTTTTACATCATTTATTAAAACTTGTATATTTTCACTTTAAATTTTAATTACATTTTAGGTTAAGTTCTACTTTGTTTTGGTATTAAGTTGTTTTGCTTTTGGTTATATTTTGTCCATAGATTAATAGATTCGTAACAAGTGCATAGTGCAAGTTAACTTTCAGTCGCTGGGAAGGTTTTTTTTTATTAATACATGATCATGGATACAAAGTCCTTTGGACATAGTATATTTGTCGTCTATGAGACACTTCTCTATGATACTTTTTATTTGTTCTAAGTTCTGCTATTTATTATTAGTAATCTTAACGTAGTTTAGTTGTAGTTGTCTTGCAAATCATTTTTATTTTTATTGTTTTGTGTATTATATTTGTCTTTTAATTTTTGAGTGTGTTAGCTGGCGGGTGGTGCAGGGATGGCAGTTTAGCAATCGAAATTATTACTATTTTTTTTACGTTATATAATTTTAATTATACTAATTTATTTATTCTTATATTTTAGGTCTATTTATTTATTTATTTTTATATATTCTATTACATATAGATGAGTTCCGATGATGATTCTTTTCTTTCTGCCAACGAGTTTTCTTCATCAAATGACAGTTATTGCTCTATTACTGAAACGTTAGGGGATTTTGTGCGACATAAATTCGATGAATCCCGCTCTTTGTTTAATGTTTGCCACATTAATGCACAGAGCGTACCTAGTCATTACAGTGATCTGATTGAGGCTTTCTCTGACGCTGATGTTCATGCCGTCTTGATTTCGGAGACTTGGCTTAAGCCCCATCTTCCTTCTACCTCTTACCCTCTCTCTGGCTTCAGTTTGATACGCAACGATCGAATTGATAGGAGAGGGGGTGGGGTCGCTATATATCTTCGTTCTGACTTTTCTTATAAAATTCTAGCTTCTTCTTCCCCCTATTATACTGCATCTGCAGAATTTCTTTTCCTTGAAGTTTGCGTAAAAGGAGCCAAATTAGTACTTGGCGTTGTCTACTGTCCTCCTTCTGTCGATTACTTCTCCAGTCTTGAAACAATTCTGGAATCCTTGGGGTCGGAATACTCACATCACGTCATCATGGGCGATTTTAATACAGATCTCCTCACTCCGCACTTAACCCGTTCCTCTAAGCTCCTTCAAATTGTCGATTCGGTTGGCCTCCACATTTTACCTTTACAAGCCACTCACCACAATATTGATGTGGAGGATACCTGGCTTGACTTAATCCTTACCTCTGCTCCTTCTCTTGTCTTCTGCCACGGTCAACACTTTGCACCTGCTTTCTCCTATCATGACCTCATTTTCCTTTCTTACGTCCTTAAACCTCCTAAACCTCCAGCTAAAACTCTACACATGCGTTGTTTTGGTCGCTTGGATGTTGAAAAGCTTTGTGTGGATGCATCCAAAATAAACTGGAACAGCGTGGTTTCTGCACCCACTGTGGATGAAAAAGTTGGGGCTTTGAATGAAGCTATCCTTAAATTATATGACGTACATGCTCCCATCAAAAAAGTGAAGCTCAAGCGTCCACCTGCGCCTTGGATGACGATTGGGGTTCGGATTGCGATGAGACGTAGGGATCGCGCTTTCGGCAAATTTAGAAGAGATCGATGTGATCAAAACTGGACGCTTTATAAAGTTGCAAGGAATCGGTGCAATCAGATGATACGCAACGCCAAACGCCGATTTATTCTTAGTAACATCTCATCTTCTTCCCCTGCTAATATCTGGAAGTTCCTTGGAACCATAGGTATCGGTAAACGACACCGTTGTGAGTTTCAAAGGACGATTGGTCTGGATGATATCAATTTTCATTTTGTCTCCAACAGTCCTCTTGATCACCAGACCAAGCGTCTTACTGTTGAACACTTAATGGGTTTACCTCGTCCTGATATTAATCTGTTTCAATTTTCTCCAGTAGCTGTTGATGAGATCAAGAAGATAATCCTTTCCATTAAATCTAATGCTGTAGGTTACGACAACATCAGCCGACGGATGATTATCTATATACTTGACCATATCCTCCCAGTCATCTCGCACATCATTAACTTCTCCTTGGATTCTGGTAATTTTCCCTCACTGTGGCGTAAGGCTTACGTTATTCCCTTACAAAAGATCCCAAATCCCACTTTACCCAATCATTTCCGACCTATATCCATCCTTCCCTTCTTATCCAAGGTCCTTGAGGCCTGTGTCCACAAGCAACTTTCGCAGTTTATCTCTCGTAATAACTTATTAAGTCCCTTGCAGTCTGGCTTTAGGCCCGGTCATAGTACCGTTTCCGCACTCCTGAAAGTAACTGGTGATATTAGGGCAGGCATAGAGGACACTAAAGTCACTGTGTTGGTTTTGGTTGACTTCTCGAACGCCTTTAATACCATTAGTTATGACATTCTAATTTCCATCCTTTCCCTTTCTATGATCTCACCCGAAGCACTGGATTGGTTTTCATCATATCTTCGAGGGCGCCAGCAGTCGGTTCGCATCGATGAGCTATCATCTAGCTGGCTTGACATACATGCTGGTGTCCCTCAAGGCGGCATATTATCTCCTTTGTTGTTTTCTATATTTATTAATCTCATTACTCAAAACCTTCAGTCTGCGTATCATCTGTATGCTGATGACTTGCAATTGTACACACAAGCGAGTATTGACGATATTTCTACAGCGGTGGACACACTTAACAGGGACCTTGAGTACATTAAGAACTGGTCTGACAGGTTTGGCCTAATGGTCAACCCTTCGAAGTGTCAGGCCATAATAATTGGTAGCCGTCCGATGATCCAGAGATTGAAAACAGTAGCTCTACCTCCTATCTTTTTTAATAGTACTGAGATTCAATTGTGTTCCACTGTGAAGGACCTAGGTTTATTAATTGATTCTACTTTGAGTTGGAAAGCCCAAACAACGACCGTTAGCCAGAAAGTCACTGGTACCCTGCGTTCTCTCTATCGCCTAAAAAATTTTCTACCATCTGAAATTAAGACAATGCTTGTGCAGAGTTTAATTTTTCCCCTAATCGACTATGGTGATGTGTGTTATTTCGACCTGAATGCAGATCTTCTCAACAAATATGACCGTCTTCTGAATAACTGCATTCGATTCATTTTCAATCTTCGAAAGTATGACCATGTATCCACGTATCGATCTCAATTAAAATGGTTACCTATTCGTCAACGCCGTAGTTTGCGTGCACTCACCACCCTTTATTCTATCCTGATGTCTCCAACTTCCCCTTCCTACTTATCTCCTCACTTTCAGTTGCTTAGTGCTAGTCATGAGAGAAACCTCCGCTCTACGAACAACCTTCTTCTCCTATGTCCATCCCATAGCTCTGGACTTGTTCATTCTTCTTTCCACATTCAATCTATTCTCCTTTGGAACGCACTCCCTCTCGAAATCAGGACGGCTAGCAATCGGTACGCGTTCAAGATGAAGGTTCGGGAACACTTACTTAATAAATTGGCAGAATCATCATCCTCATCATTGGCAGAACCAGCGTCCTCATACGGCCAGCAGTGAAGGACCACGTCTCTGATCCGTAAGTCATCACTGGCAACACGCACTGGTTGTACATGTGTATGTGTATGTATATGTGTATATATGTATGTATGTGTGTGTATGTATGTATATGTATATATATATGTGTATATATATGTATATATGTATGTTTATATGTGTATATATGTATATTCTTATTGTTCTTATTGTAATTATGTATATTATATATTTTATATACATATATGTGTATGAATATTAATGTAATTTTATCTATTTTTTGCGATGTACCATTTATATCTTATGTATTTTATTTCCATGTATTACAATTTTTTTTTGTTATTTTATTTTAGTATTCGCATATTAACTTTTTATTACACCTACTTCATTCTATCTCTGCATCATCCCAAGGTAGACTGGGAGAGAATGCCTTAGGCATTAAGTCCGCCTATATACCACTTGTGTATATGAAGTTTTAAATAAATAAATAAATAAATAAACTAGAAAGTCATGTAGCAATCAGCTATGTAATACAAATATATAAAAATATTTTCATTTGCCTTTAATTAATGTTTTAATTACTGATAAGACGTATTAATGATATATAAGATAAAGAAAGTTTAATGCTAGAATAGAGTATTAATAAGTCGGCGCTTGCACCACAGCATGTGCGGCGGCGAAGCCTGAAGCTAGCTCTGATCTCTGAAGCTAGCTAGAATCATTGTAAACAACACGTGTATCACAGCTTCGCGGTGCTGCGTCGCGCTGCGCTGCACTAGCAGCGGCACTCGTGTGGCAATGTTTTGCTTGTAAAAAACGGACACAGCGGTTGCCGTTAAGGGAGTCTTGGATTGGATTTGTTGTATTCTGCTGCTAGCCCTTCCTTGACTCATCGGATAATTAATTCATTGAATTATTAACCTCAGACTACTAAATTGGTCCAAATTTAAAGTTGATTAGCTGTGATCTGTGTATTTGATAGTTGAATAAAGTAATATATTGCAAATTAATTTTATTTAAAAGAAATGCCCCGCGGGGTTTTGTACTATATATATAATGTAAATTGTAGATGTCTGTACATTTTATATTTTACTACCACTGACTAAAAATAAATACATTACAGAATATATACAATACAGAATACATTTTTAGAATTATAGACATAGATATAAACACTCACGCCTGTCACCCAGAGGGGTAGGCAGAGACTACAGACTTCCATTTGGCACGATCCTGACACACCTCTCTTGCCTCCTTCACATCCATACACCTACGCATACATGCTCGTCGGTTAAGGGTACTCCTATCGGGTAAGGGTAGAATTATCTCTATGTCTGTCTATTTGTTTGTTAACGTATCATGTATAAAATACTGACTTATATCAAAATAATTTTAAATTTAGTCTTTATTTTAGTGACATCCGTTGATCCTATCAAAAGTTATGATAAATATTTTGAAGTATGTGTATGAAATATAGGTACGAATTCGTTCTGTGGTGGCGTTGAGTGATCAAGGAAATTTTTGTAATTAAAGAATATAAAATAGTATTCTATAATGAAATAATTGTATCATAATGCATTAAACAAAAATAACAGATCATAACGTAATAAATATTTATAAAAAATATATAAATCGTGATATTTTAGTTGAAAAAGTACAATAGTTCACCAATGTCATCGATAGATAGTGTTGTGCAAATTATTTATTAAATTGCACAACACTATCTATCGATGATTTTCTTAACAGCCGAGGACCTACAACATGGTAAGTAAAATTTTGAAAAAGCCATTAAAAAATTCTTTGGTTTCGGCAAGGGTCATAGAAGCTTGGCAGTAAACATATTATACTTCCCTTTTGTACTCGTATTTCCAAAAGTTTTAAAATTTACATTGTCGTGAAATTAAAAAAAATACTTAGCTAGATATAACTTTTTAACACCTTTTTTTATATTTCTACTCGTTTTTTCTAAATATCATATAATTTTTATTTTATTATAATAATAAATTAACTATATAAGTATTTTCAAGCACCATAAGGTAAATTAAAAAAACAACCACAAACCCATTAAGGGGCGAAAAAAAAAATAAATGAGATATGAACGACACATAATATGTAAATAATTACTTTGCTTGCTGATTTCAACGCAATATTTGTATTGGACCAGCAAATTTAAGTTTCTTCCTTTTATCCAATAACCGTTACAGCATTTTAAAGTCTACTACTGAATATGGATTGCCTCATATTTAGCATAGTTTCTACGTACGCTTTACCTTATTACGGAAACGAAGAAGCAGGTTATATATTATAATATACAGCCAATTAATATGGTCCATGGCTGAGTATACGCATTCCATGAAATGTATATATAAAAAGGATACCATAGCGCCGTCCTAACGCTTTTGTTCTCTTTAGTTTCAAATTTGGAATTAGTAATAAAGGGCACATTATTAACTTATATTTTTATTTGCTTAGTTAATAGGTACTTAAAATTAGACAAAATTCTTATTTCAAATCAGAAGTTTTTTTTTAAAAATTTAATTTATATTGGCCATAGTTAAAACAAACAGAATAAAATTGCTCTATTCAGTTCCTAATGATAATGATGACAGTAATTATGATTAAAATCTTACTTGGCAATTTGTAGATAGAGTAAAAGATCAAATTATAAAGTTATTAAATGTTGCCTGTAAACTGGGCACAGATTTATTATTTTTGGGTTTTTAAGGCTGGGATAATATGGCCACCGCGCTGCCCCAATGTGTGATGACGTAATTGAAATGTCCCCGAAATATTTTCTCTTTAAATTCTCGAACATGCAGGTTTCGAAAAGACCACTGCTTTGTCTCAACGCATGTCGGCGAACTTTATAAAACATCAGGTTTTCTCATCATGTTCTTTTACATTCTAAGCACGTGATCATTAATAAACTTTTACCTTAAATCGTTTATAATTATTTAAATCGTGTAAGTAATTAACCCACAAGAATTCACATGGGTAATTGTTGGCGACGCGCCTATTAGAATATTTCAGTTTATTAAGTCAACCGATGACGAATAACTTCTCAAAGGCATATTGTCCAATAGCAAGGTTCTGATAAGAAAATGCTTAGTTAAATCTTAAAGAAATATCGAATTAATGATATGAAGGTCTTGGGTTCGACTCCCAGGCCGGACTAGTTTATTTGTTTTCCTAAGTAATATCGCTTAATAAATTCATAAGGAATTTAAGATATAAATTATGTTACCGGATTGTTTCCCCGGTTGAAATCATCTTTCCAATGATATAAATTCAAAGGAATATTAAAGTGAAGTTAGAGATCGGATTTGTTCCCCGGTCGAGATGATCACCCTGTGCATAAATAGAATTAACGGAAATTAATTGCATAAGTATTGTCTTATATAAGTTTGATATGTTTTGTACGAAAACAAATGCCCATTTGCCATGATTGATTTATGAGAACATTCACTTATATTGTTATCTGATAAGAAACATGATAACTGATAAGAATCTGATTAGAAATAGTTTCCTACAGTTTGAAAATTGTGTAGAAGCATTTATTCACCTAATACTGTTAAAATTGTGCAAAAGTTAGTTGTTTAAATAGTGTGAGTTCATAGACGCACGCTAGCCACGTACTTAGGAGGCCAAATATGTAAAAATTTAAATATTTGTAATTTCAGCAATTTATGTAAAAATGACTTGTAAAACATTTCAGGTTGATTGTACGTGCTAAAAAGGTGAATTTTGTGTTATTTTTATGTGAAGATTCCTGTGTATAAGTGATATAATGGTAGTTTTGTATAAGAAATTTAAAAGTGTTTTAATAGTGAAATAAATAGAGAAAATGTAAATTAAACTATTGTATTAGTTAACATACGTATAATTTCAAGTGGAAAACATTGTTTTAACTTTCTATGTTAAATATTTAAGAAATTTCGACTTTGAACTTGTGAGTAAAATAGACATATCTTGTTAAATAAATAATAGGTTTTTCGTGATATGAAAATGTAATGTATATCGTAGTGTAGATATTGTTTTGTGCTATCTATACAGGTAAATTATGTTGATGTATGACTTATGCAAATAAAGTAATTAAGTAAAACGTGAGAGAGTAATAGAACAAATTCATGTAATTGAGTTGCGCAAGCGCGCGAATGGCGCGGCTCACTTTCGCGTATAGCTCTGGGGTAGCTTAGTAAATGAGTTTTATTGCAATTCGTTCGGGAATCCTTCGGGAAAAAAGTTCGGGAAAAAAGTTCGAGAAAAGTGAAAAACCAGCAGTCAATAAGAAGAGTATAGGGAAGTGATAGGGAAAAAGTGATTACTCTCTCACGGAACGGTTTGAAGATAATTGCTGTTTTATTCCCAAGTAATTCATCCCTCAAGATTATACAGTCCACATCGAAGAATTAAGGCGTTGGAACCGGGACAACTTCGGAAGACCCGTAATCCCCGTCTGAACCTACTCGCTGAAAAGGAAGAGGTTATCGCCCTTGTGTGTTACTCCGTTGCGGAGATCACATACGTTGTTCCCGAACCCAACGTAGGCGTTATAGGAGGCCGGATCGAGAGAAGCCTCGATTCCTCCCTTCTGTTTCTTAATCGAACGTTTAATCCCCGTTGGTCCTTTTCAATTGGTCCTTCGAGCAGGATCAAAAGGACCCCCGAACCTTGGTTCCTTTTCAATTGGTCCTTCGCAGCCAGGATCAAGGAACCAGCTGTGGACTGCTGGTTGTGGAGTAAGAAGACCTTCGGATCCGAGTGAAGATCAGCAACTGAAGAAAGCCGGAGGTTTGAGCTGAAGCAATAGGACCAAAGGCCAGAAGACCAGGACGTCAGCACAGAAGGACTGGACCTGTAACTACCGGAAGAAAGAAAACCGGGATTGCGGCTTGGGGCGTGTGCTCGCATGGGGCACGTATCGCAGCCAGGCGCAGGTGCCTTGTGAAGGCGCTCATCGTGGCCAAGCGGGGCTTGGCATTTTTCCTGTCGGGCAAGCGTGCTCGGCATTTCCTGTCGGACGACCGTGTCTGGCATTTCCTGTCGGACGACCGTGTCCGGCATTTCCTGTCGAGTCATCATGGTGCAAGAAGAAGCATCCACCGCTGCTGCTGCCAGGCGAGGGTGCGCGTGGGCACCTGACTGCATCGCGGCCGGAGGAGGGCGCTTGGACGAAGCGTCACCGGCAACTGGGCGGCAAGCACAGCATACATCCCAACCACCTAACGGTGCCAAACGGTCGGGCTCTGGCACAACACCTTCGGGTGGAGCAGTTCTCTCGAGCGAGACAGCGCTTGCAGTACCGCTCGGCTGTTTCGTCATATTCCTTGGCGGGACAGTTCCTAAACCTTTCCTCCATTCCATTCCTGCACGACTCCATCCCTGGACGGCTCACCTCGGTAGGCCCCGTTCAGGATTGATAGGGCTGTTAGGGTGGTAGTAGGGTTGTAGGGTTGGGAGATAAGGGGGGGAGGGGTAGTGGTGTTAGGTTGGGGTGTAGAAGGGTTGTAGGTAAGGGGTTGTAGGGACTGTAGGCCAACAATCACCTTCCTGCAAGATGAAGAAGGCACAAGACCAGACAGGGAAAAGTGAAGGGAGCAGGACAAGGACAGGGCTCTCAAGAAAAGCTAAAGAGGCGGAACCATCTGGAGCGACCACAGCTACTGCGTCAAATGGAGCAACTCCTTCAAGTGGAGCCACCACCGACACGTCCACATGCACGTGGGACTCAGGGACGTCCATGGCAACGACAAGCAACAGGACGGACACCAGTGGTACGCAGGCCAGCACCGCACAACAATCCGTTATATCCAGGAGTTAAACGGTGGTCGAAAAAGTAGGTCAAAGGACCGAAGAAGCGGCGTCGTCAAGGACAGTAATTGGGCACACTAGTGACAAAGGGTCACAGAAAGGTAGTAGGTCATCGCGATCGGCGAGGCTGAAAGCCGAATTAGAGGCGCGGATTAAATTCGAACGCTCAGAGCTCGAACGAGCACAGGCAGCTGCTGCCTTAGCCAAGTCTCAATTGAAGTTGGCACGACTCAACCGAGAAGAGGAGATCGACTCGAGTGAGGATGAAGAAGAGCGGAATACTCAGGTGGAACCTTTCGTAAGGAGTTGGGTTCAGCAGACCATAATGAGCGCGCCGGTTAGTATTTATATTTACATCAGCATATCATACTCTATTCTCGGAAACTGGTATTCACTTTCGTAATGAAGGAAATGGAATCTCTTGTGAACAGTATGCCAAAGGTTACTGTCTGTTAGAGTTCTGTCTGTAGAAATACGATTTGAATCCTCACTAATACAAACAATTAACTGTATAGCTTATAGTGAGTTTGATAATATTATAGAGATAGATAAAAACAGAAATGTTACTGTAGACTATAGTAGTTAAGGTTATAATATGTGTTGTGTGTTAGATTTTATGTGTTATGTGTAATGCATTTTGTGTGTATGTAACTATGTGAAACGTTATAAAATTAAATAAAACAAATTGTATGCAATATATTATTTTTTATTTGTTTATAAATCTTCTATTTAATCTAATACAAAACACTGTTCGAGTTTAAAGTTACATCGGACTCTCTCATTAGATCATCAATAATAACGAGATTTGGGTTTTCACCATCAAACATATTAAGATTTGGAAGGTTGCGTTTCATCAAAGCACCATGTGATCTGATTAAAATCACAATTACATATTTCTGTATCTGATTTTATGAAACTTGCTAAATAAAATTTTACTTCCCACATCCACTTGGTCCTGCCACAATAGCAGTAAACGGATGTATAAAGTGAAACATTCATCATCATCATAATTATTACAGCCCTTCACAAGTCCACTGCTGAACATAGGCCTACCCCAAGTAATGCCACAAAGCACGGTCCTGAGCCACCTGCATCCATCGACTTCCTGCATGTCTTACCAGGTCGTCACTCCATCTAGTGGGGGGGTCGCCCTTCACTACGCCTACCGGTACGAGGCTTCCACTCGAGAACCTTTCTTCCCCATCGGTTATCGGTTCTTCGAGCTATATGGCCGACCCATTGCCACTTCAGCTTACTAATCGTTTTATTGCGGTTATCCTCATTTCTGAGTCTATCACGCAGAGAAACCCCGAGCATAGCCCTCTCCATAGCTCGCTGAGCGACCTTGAGCGTCCTCATATGGCCAGCGGTGAAGGACCACGTCTCAGATCCGTAAGTCATCACTGGCAACCCGCACTGGTTGTCCACTTTAGTTTTCAGAGATTGAGGTATACCTGATGAGAAGATGTGTCGTAGTTTCCCGAACGCTGCCCAGCCGAGTTGAATCCGTCGATTGACCTCTCGGTCGAAATTGGACTTACCTGGTCGGACTATTTGTCCCAGGTAAACGTACTCGTCAACAACTTCGAGCATAGTGCTCCCAACAATTACCGGCATAGGTGTGACATGGACATTAAACATGATCTTTGTTTTGTCCATGTTCATCTTAAGACCTATCCGTTGGGAGACACCATTGAGGTCATTGAGCATAGTGTTAAGGTCCTCCAGCGATTCTGCCATAAGGACTATATCGTCGGCAAATCGAAGGTGAGTGATGTACTCGCCATTGATGTTAATACCGTATCCTTTCCAGTCCAGTAGCTTGAAAACGTCTTCCAACGCAGCGGTGAAGAGTTTCGGGGATGTAACATCACCCTGGCTTACACCTCTCTGCAGTTGGATAGGTTTCGTACCCCTACTATACAAACACTTCAGCACTTCAATATACCGACAGTCAACTAGGCACCGCTGAAGAGACTGTAGCACCGCCCAAATTTCGACGGAATCAAAGGCTTTCTCATGGTCCACATACGCCAGGCAAAGTGGCAGATTGTACTCTTCGGACTTCTGTACAATTTGCCGAAGGGTATGTATGTGGTCTATGGTACTGAAGCCTTTTCGGAAACTGGCTTGTTCGGGAGGCTGGAAGTCGTCGAGTCTGCGTGCGAAACATTACACACGTCTAAAGTTCTAAGGGGTGAAATAAAAAATGAAAGTGTTGGTGTAAACAATTAATATATATTGTGTACTATAACTAATGTTTTTGCGAAATCAAACAAAATTTATGATTAATTTAAAATTTTATTTTCAAGCAATAACCACTTGTAAAAAACCCACACTTCGTCACAAGAACAATGTAAAATTTTGTGACTATTTTTTGCAAATATATGATTATTACACACATAACGTTTGTTTAAATTTATGACATTTACCAAATCATTGTATTTTGGACATTTGCATTCTTCAATATTAAAAATTCTACCATTCGTCGTCAACATTTTTAAAAATTGTTTTTTTGTTGAACCACCTTTGTATGCGATGACTTCGTCTTTGCACAAATTTCTAATATACCAATTTAATATGGGAATGATGTTCTCTTGTTTGTAGGCACATTTTAATTCTTCGGTCACATCAAAATATGGAATACCGTGCACGTGTGTTTCACAATAACGAACAGTTTTTTTGTCTTTTGGTGACAAATAAGTGAAAGGATAAGTTGGCCGAAACAAATAATGATCGATAAACGCATCATTTTTATTAGATAGTTTTACGTCTGGAATAGCCATTTCTCTACATTGAAAATGCTTATGAGGTATCTAATGTAAAATCCGTCCATGTCGATTATGTATCTAATATTTTTTTTAGATTTTGTGTTATTTTGAACCTAAATGTTAAAAGTATTTACACGTGACTAAAAATGTTTTTGTTCCAACAAACTTCACATAGCAATGCTTTATTACTTCCCATCATCCCATTTCTTCCTTCTGCTCTTGTCTTCCTGTAATTTAAGTAAACAGAATCACATTCACTAATGATCAACTAATGACTGTCATTGTTAAAAAAGTATTTTTTAACTTTTTCAATTTCTGCTATTGTCTTTGTATTTTTGGCTAGGAAATGTCCGCGGCGCTGCCTCAATGCGTGTTGGCGAACTTCACATGCCTTCGAAATTTTCTCAGACATGCAGGTTTCCTCACGATGTTTTCCTTCACCGCCGAGCACGTAATAAATCTGCACTTAAAATTGCAATTAGGATTTAATTGGTGTCGGCGGGTATCGAACCCGGGTCGCGTACTGTGAAATTTACAGCTTACGCTAAACGTTTGAGCTAGCAGTTATATCATGGATACACTAGATGTACAACAACATCTGAAAAAGATTCACCCCAGTCTAGAAAATAATGTTTATGCTGCTAATAGACTGCCCATGTACACCTACGTACCAACGTATATAATATGCAATTTGGATACAGATGATAAACCAGGGTCACATTGGGTAGCTTTATATATCGATACGAATGACGTCGGTCAATATTTTGATTCATACGGACGAGCACCTGTACGATATCATCTAGAGTTTTTAAAAAGGAATTGTAAAAGATGGAACTGGAATGTTGATAGGATTCAGAATGAGTGGACTTCAGTTTGTGGCGAATATTGCTTAACGTATTTGCTATATACGTTTCAGCGATGTTCAATGCATAGTTTTACGAGTATACAGGGAACACATTGTACAACGATATTTTAGGGGATGAGATGTTTCGCTCCTATTTTATAGATAATAAGTAATAAGATTTTGTATTTCGTAAATAAAAATTGTAAAAAAAATGGGTAATATGTTTTATTGATGAGGCAGATTAGTGTAGATAGGAACAAAGGAGCATAATACAATAGCACCACGCTGAGGAAGAATAGATAATGACGGTATTCAATGAACAATAGATAAATAGATAAGAACAATGGAGCGCTAATGACGGTGGAGGCCCTCACCGGATATCAATTAGATAAGAGTTAATTGATTCGTGATCGGAGCATGCCAAAATCTTTTATATTTTTTTTTAGGATCGTGAGTCGACGAACGTTGTACTTGTACCACTTCTGACTCAGTGAGCCAGAACTGGTACTGACTAACTACTGACTTCGAATACATTTATTTGGTCGTATTGAAGTCGATTGTACAAAAAATTATTTCTTTAAACTGATGTGACAAACGAAATTTCAGTCCGCCTGATGATGAGTGAATACCGCAATTGGAAAAAACCTGCAGACAAATTCAAATAAAGAAAGCTACAATTTTGCTTTCACCTCTGAAAACTAAGATGGAATGCCTCACAACTAGTAATTATAATGGCTCTCTGTACAAGTTAGACTGTGTTCCACAAAGTGCAGGCACTGCTGTTTAGCGGCAGAAACTGCTAAGAGGCTGCAACATACTCAGACGGACCCCCGTACAAAAATGTACCTAGTATTGAACCCAGTAAAGCATACTGCATGGGGAGATTTGGTGGCGGTGGCTGGCGGTATTCGGCGGTTGGAGACATTATTATAGAATATTCTCGTCGCCAGTTAGTATTGTTAGTCCGAAGTGGCTTTTATTATTAATAAAATTGCTCACTCTAGCTACGGCCTAAACAAGCAAAGCAAGGGAAATCGAAAAATCGTTGAACCTTACTGATTGAGTCGGTCTATGTTTACCAAATATAGTTAATTAGGCAAATAGCAAGAGAACTTGACGAGATGAGGTAATGGATTCTCTTGTCTGCCAACATACGATACTATTTTGCATAAAACTGAAGTGACCAATGAACTAACAGTACTTGTGATGGTAAGTGACACTACAGCCAATGGGCACCTGCAGCCAACTTCAAACAAATAAATCTACCGATTCTCTTAAACAAGATGGAAGGAGTCGCAGACTGTAATTATACTGTTTCCATACCTGAATGGTCCCAAATGGAACAGTTTGGTGCACGCACTGCTGTTTGCTGGCAGGTTATAGTACCTACCCAGACTAGGTAGAAAAGGAGCTTTAGAAGTCAGCGAACGAAACACGGCATTTTATTTAGTTATTAATACTTCATTGTACACTTTAATAATTGCAAAAAACGAACCTAATTACTTTTGGCATTCTGTCCCAGTTAACACGAACAATGTTTAATAAAATTATTTAGAACAATATTAATATATCTCACTACTTCCTAAAACGGAGATGCACTTGAGATAAAATTGTAATATAGTTTCAAAGACATGACACAGATTTTAAACGTTCATCGTAAAAATAAATGGTTTAGTTATTCTATCCACTACGAACAATCTTCCACAGTGTGACCTACTTGGCACAGGAATCTTGCGAACTCAAATTTAATCGTGACTTGACAAGTTTTTACATTTTCAACTTTTGACTACATAAGAAAAGCTATGTAAGGTATTTATCTTCCCTGTCAAGTGATTTAGGCACAGCGTTTTGAAGAAAAAAGCACACTATTTTATAAACGCTTTTTTTTGTATTATATTATGGTTCCTAAGCAATATTTCTTAGCAATATACAAGTGATAATAAATAATAATTATTAAAAGCGAAAATAAGAAATTCACTTTTTATGCAAGTCACGACGTTGCTATTTACATTGCTAGCATTCTCTTTAACCTCTCAGGTAAGCTTAAACTGCTTGTGTTTGGAGTAGATTACGGCAGTAGTCGAACGGCGGATTTGAACTCACGACTTTGCACCGTCTTTTTATTATTTTAAGCTGCTATTAGGAAGATGCTTCTGCACACCTCCTATATCATTTGCCTCTGTCATCTCTTACACACGCAGTGGATAATATTTGGTTGGGGTCTTCCTCCGCTACTAACCGGCTTATGACTTACCTAAATAATGACTTGGTTCCATGTAATGAAATGTGCCAGATCTGAATTGATCTGAGTGCGTACGATGAATACAACTCGCAGTCTGAGTGCACTGGTAAATAACTACAGAAGTCGACTAAGAGTGACAGCAGTCCCTTGCAATGTCAGCGTGCTGTGTGTAACTTTTTTTATTTCACTGATTTTTATTTCACGAGCGATAAACGAACGTCTGAAATCTATATATTGCTTATAGATGGTGTAAGTATATCGTATATTGAAGATGACATTATTTGAACCATTCATGTATTTTAAAACACATGACTTCAAATTGTCTTAAACTTCAAATATTCAGCATTAACAGTTTGGTAATTCAAAATAAGTTTATAATTTTTTCGAGAACAGCTATGTATATAATGGTAATTTATAGCGAAAGTACGTGCCAATAATTACTGAAGATTAATTCAAATTCGTTAACATTAAAATAGACATTTATTTTATAGCCTTTATTACAAATAAAACCGTTTAGTGTATAAATAAATGTGCAAACAGTTTGTTTGATAGTTTATATATTAAGTCACTGTAATTCGTAGTAGTATATGGTAGCGTAGTGGTTAGAACTTGGATTCGATGCCGCAGGGTCACGGGCACGACTCCTGTTCAGAAAAATTATTTGTCTAAAAATATTTGTGCTGAACCTGGGTGTTGGTCCATGTTCAATTTATATACGAGTATAGTAGAGGTTAAAATATATATTACTGACATATCGATGGAAGATCACTTATTTTGTTTTTGACATACAATGGATCCTGGTTCGGTATACGTTTTATCGGATACTAGCTGTGTCCCGCGGTTTCACCCGCATATATTTTGTGTCATCGACATGACACGTAGTTCAAGTCGTGCCTCTTATAAAAAAAGCACACTACTACGTTAGTAATATTCTATTCTATTTGAAGCGACAGTAGCCTAATGGCAGGGCGCGGACCGCGAACTCAAAAAGGTCGTGGGTTCGAATCCGCCATTCGACTACTGGCGTGAACCACTTGTAACACAAGCGATTTAAGCTTACCACGAGTGGTTAAGGGGAATATTAGTAATTTTTATAGCATTGTTAATATTCTTTTTAAATAAAAAAATATATATTCCTCATGAATCTAGCTGTGATACATATAAAAAAATTCAAATCAGACTGGTAGTTCCAGAGATTAGCTTGTTTTAACAAACAAAAAAATGGATCGGGATCGAAATCTGGATCATTATTTTGTATCTCTTCCCTAATAAATTATTTATCTTTCCAAAATATTATCCAAAAATTCAAAGGATTTTCGAGTCCGGAGGCCAAGGTATAGTTTATTATTACATCTCTTGTAAAATTAGTAATTTTCCTGAATCCCGCTATTGCGGTTTTCATTCGCAATTATTTTAGAGAATCAACTCTTCATCACATGTCACAAATCTGTCCGAAATTCATTCACTGATCATCATCATCATCAAAGAAAGGCAAGTTTTTAACGCGTGCTCCCCTATCTTCATCAGTTAATTGTATTCTTCCTGTATCTACTTACTACATATAATATCTCCTATATATACTTACTATAATAACTCTTTGTTCTATTCACGCTCATTTCTTGAGTTTTCTTTACTCACGCTTGACTTGGGGAGTAAACTAGCGAACGCGTGACGAAAGCTGTACGAAAAGTGTAATTGGACGAGGCGAACGGGAGTTGAGTGGGGGTATAAGCATTTTCTTTCTGTCTTTCTCTCATAGCCGGTTATTTTTCATAATTTTATTTCGTTTTGAACAATTTTATTGATCAATATATATAATAAAAATAGAATTCACTGTCCTCGTCAAATATCGGAACAGTCTTCGTCATTAATTATTTCTATGTTGCAATCAGCCTAACATTAATTAAGTCTAACATTATGTGTAAAAACAAACGAGATCCATTGCTGCCGTTGTGGTAAAGAGGTTGACATTCTCGGTTATCACGACATGGCGTGCCAGCAGAGTGCTGGTCATATCCTTCGCCATGCAGCCATTAATAACATCATTCGGCGGGCCTTAACCAGTGCCAACGTACCTGTAATTTTAGAGCCAAATGGTATATTGTGGCACAATGGCAAGAAACCTGATGGAATGACGCTCATTCCGTGGGAAAATGGGCACTCTTTGGTATGCGACTTGACACATGGCAGCCGCGGCTGCTGCCGCTGCCTGTTTTTTCTGGTTTTTTTTAAGCTATTGCCTAGCTTCTATCGCGGCCTTGAGCGCGGGGACCGAATCCAGAAATTCCGTAACGAAAAAAAACCTCACGCTCCCCACTCTGACGGGCACGGAGGTGTGGCGTTGAAAGCCGTGCATCATCTAACGTCGTTTCAGTTCGGCAGACTTCGGCACTCGGCAGACTTCGGCACGGCGTTTGTGTGCGTGCGACTAGACGTATGCGTGTACACTAGCTGCTAACTCAATGATAAAAATTCCTGAATAACCTACATGTACTGTAAGATATTAAAAATATTTTAAACAATATTAACTTCTCATATATTCAATAAAAGAAAAAAAATGTTTCTTATCGGTCACCACGCTCAAAAAGTGTAACTTGATTTAATATCAAAGACTTAACTGCATAAATAAAATAAATAAATAATTATAATTGCATAAGTTGATAAAAAATGCTATGCAATAGCTTTACCGCGGCTGTCACCGAGTGCCACACGTATTTTTTTACTTATTTGTGGCGTTTATTGTAAAAACGGTCAGCAGATTAGCCTCACAATATGCTGTATTGCGAGGCAACTCAGCCAGTTTTTGGGGCACACTAGCAACAGACGTCGGCGATTTAGCAAGTCTTTTTTATTTCAGTTAAGCTTTATAAACGGTATAGTTTAGTAAAACACTTTTTCACTTTCATTTTTTATTTGTTTATTATTTTAATTAGAAGTATTTATGTAATTTTTTTCATTTATATAGTTAACCAGTATCGTTAATAGATGGTGCTGTGCAAATGTACTTACAAATTACTTTTAAAATTGCCAAATAAATATTTCTAAAGATAATTATTTACTTAAAATCATAACGTTATTTTCGCATTAAGCCCTAAACAAAGCACAAAGCTGTTGAAAAATTATATCGATCAATCATTTTCCGTCGCCCTTCCGACCATTGTTTATTAACATTGTTGGATTTAATTTGTTTGTCTATGGTTATTATTACCTAAATAAAAAGAATCTAATGAGTTTACTTATATATTTTTAGAAAATACTTATATTCAAAAGTTATGAATGTCGATCAAATTTTGTGTTAGTTGGTAAGGACTAAAATTGTAATTTTTTTTAGCTATTGAAATTAATAATGTAAATGTTGCTGGTGCGAGATAAACATCTCAATAAATCATTCATTATTTCTAAAAATAAATGTCGAGTATATGATAATTTCATAAAATGCTAAATTCTGAGATAAATAGAGATATTTTTACGAACTTAAAGTCATGTATTACATAGCAATTAGTTGTGTAATGCAAATTAAATATTAAAAATATTTTCATTTACTTTTAATTAATTATTGATTTACTAACCGATAAGACGTATCAGTAATAGGTATGATAAGGAAAGCTTATTGCTAGAATTGTATGTTATATATGACGGTTCCTGCGCCGTTGCACATCGGCGGCGCCTCCGTAGCTAGCCAGAATTCTTCTTAACAATACGTGCAACTCACACCTACTTGTTTTGCTTATATAAAACGGACAGAGCGGTCGCCATTTATGAAATCTTGGCTCTGACGTGGCACAGTGCACTAGTTGTATTCCGCTGCTAGCTCATCATCGACTCATCGCACAATTATTTCGTGAAAAAGAATTAATTATTACTCTCAGCTACTAAATTAGTCTCAGTACAATTTGAGGTTGATTATCTGTGTATTTCATAGTTGTATAAAAAATGTAATATTTTGTAAATTAATTATTTTTAAAAGAAATGCCCCGCTGGGTTTCTTGCTGATTCTTCCCAGGACAGAGGTTTTATCTGAACTAGTGGTCGTGGTACTATATTGAATAAAAACTGACTCTATGCGATTCTAAAAGCCATTATACAATACATTATAATCACTTTCTACATATATGCCCGACCAGGATAAGCATAAATATTAGAGGAATAGCAAGGCCTCCTTGAGAAATGAGTTTGTCAAATCGCATAGGTAGTAAATAGCAGAAAAAAAAACGCAGGGCCAAACCGTTTCTTAAGAATAATTAATTAAAATAATATTTCTATTAAAGTATGAAAATGCATGTAATAAAGATTTATTATTGTTTTGAATAGATTATGTGTGACGATTAGATGATAAATATAACATATTAACAATAATAAAAAAATGTGTTATAAAATTAAAGGTTTTAATTTTGCTTAAAAGTTTTAATTCTTACTGTTGTATTGCTTAAGACACGTGAAATTAGTCATGAGAATCATACTATAAAGTTTATATATTCGACATTTTAACGTTTATGACTGTAAGAAATTTCTTGAAAAATTGTGACATTTTGTTTAATATTTTATTAATGATTTATGTAATGTGAATGTTTTAATTGTCTAAATAACGTGTTCTCTGAAATACAATTGTATGTAATGTTGTCATGGGTAATAAAGTTATGGGATAATATACGAAATAATGATTTATTATATTTATGCGAACACTACACATTGATTCAAACTACTTTTACGGATTTTATCACGTTTATTTACAACGCGATAAAATCCCTAAAAGTAGTTTGAATCAATACAAAATAGTGATAGTGAAAAGTATCGATTAAGTTAATTCAATATAACTTTGCTCTCCGGTTTCCGTTGGTAACTGTTTAGACGTCGGTCATGTACTTCGTGCACAAATACATGACCGATGTCTAGACCACTACCATTCCTTAGGGACCAGTTATCTTAGTCATCAACCACTTTCTTTTGAGGGAGAGGTTAAGGTCTGAGTTGAACTTCTTATCAACGGGTCACGCCCACCGTTTTGCTTCCCGAACCCAATGAGGTGTGGTAAAGGAAAGGGCGCCACTAATTATTAATAATTATAGTGATCTTTGTTGATGTCTGATCTTTTCAATTAGACGTTAGCAGCCGAGTAAAGAAACCAGCCGAAGGAAAAAGCCTAAATATCGTTTCCTTTTGATGTCCGGAATCAAGTCAGGCCAGATTAAGAAGCCAGCCGACAGAAGAGGCCTGAACGCCGTATCCCCTTTTTGGCGTTTCGGAGTCGAGCAACAAAGAGGCCCGAAAATCGTTCGCCTATTGGTTTCAAATCTTATTCAGTATAGAAGATTAACTGAGTCTGATGCAGAGACGGAGAAGACACTGAATAATTGACCTGGAACTGTGTAGGTGCCGGGAGAAAGAAACCGGGATGGCTCCGGAAGAGTGCTGGGAAGCTGCTGGGAGAGGTTGCTTGTAGAGACGTGGGTGAATGGATAATTTTCAAGACGGTGTTCGAGGATACACGTGAACATTTTTTCGGTGTGCAAAACGTAGCATGCCTTAGAACGACTTTAAGAAGCACCGATGAGGAAGCGGTAGGGTCAGGTTATTAACGTTGTATGAATCAGATAAAATAATAAATACGCTGGAAAGAAGATTCGGCAAAGTTGAAACGATTAATCTATATGAAATAGAGAACGTGAGGAAATTTCCAAAGCTAGTGGAAGATGGCAGAAATATCGGAACTTTCGCTAGTCGTCTTATGAATATGGTTGCATCAATTCGTGCGTTGAAATAACCACAATAATTACACCTGAGTTAGTGAGTCGGATAGTGGAGAAGCTTGGTATTGTGGTTAAATTTAAATGGTTCGAATATCGAGCTCAATATCCTATGGAATCAGAGCTACAAAATATTGATATTTTTTAAAATCCTTAAATGAACTATTTGGTGGTAACGCAGCAAAAGTGCCCGAAAAAGGATACGTCCTAAGAACAGGAATAGAAATATGCACACTACGAAGGAGTCTGTGCACAAACGTGATTATGATAAGCGTAGCGAACGTAAAGGTAATAGGAGGCATGACCGACAAGCGGTTACGATGACTCAAGAAAAACCTACAAGTCGGGTAACACGCAAGTGCGTTATATGTGAAAAAGAGCACTGCGTTGTTATAAGTTTAAAAACATGGATAACCGCGAGAGATGGGAGGCGGTTAAGAAAGCTAATATATGTTTTCAATGTCTGTCACCGTACTATAGGTGGTCGAAGTCTAGGGCGAAACAGCGTGGTGTAGATCTATGTCATATGGCACACCATAAGCTTCTACATAGATGCCCAAATAAAGAGGTGTCACCATCAGAGGGTGACAGGGGCAAGGAGGCACACATTACGACTGTGGATACAGGAAATGCACTGGCATGGGCATATTTAAAAATTATTCCAGTCAAGTTGCATGAACCTAAAGGGAAAGACTACAGCTCCTCTAGATGAAGGTTCAACCATGACTCTCATAGAGGAACACATGGCTAAAAACTTTTTAGCCATATGTTCCTCACATGGCTAAAACGTTGCCACTCCGAGGGCCTAAAGAAGAATTACATATTGAGGGCATCGTAGGTAAGTGAATTAACGACAATCGTTTGCATCGTTTAAACATTAAGTTTAAGCGATTTTTGACGCGCGATTTTGAGGATATAAGCATGCAAACTTTCTTTAACTTTCTTTACGTTGTAGAGCCACGCTACAGTTATATTAGTAGTATAGTTGTAGCACGAATGGATCGGCTCGACCGGGGAAGGACCACGTTCTCACAGAATAGCAAATAGTAACCAACCGTCGAATAGTAGCTTAATGTTGCTGTGTTCCGTATGGTAAGTGTAGAGAACGTAGATTCACGACTACCTGCAGCGGTTGAGAAGGATGGTGGATTAAAAATATCCAACCAATTTTTCTGGACGGATTCACGTACGGTGTTGGCATGGATCAGGTTAGATCCTCGAACTTTCAAACCGTTTGTTGCTCATCGACTAGCTATGAGATGGAAGATCATAGCAGTCCGTGTGAATGGCGATGGGTTCCAACGTCGCATAATGTGCCAGATGATGCCACTAGAAATTTCCTTTCCAACTTTGATGAAAATAATCGTTGGTTTCAAGGACTAGATTTCCTTAGGCTGATTCCAGAGGGGTTCCTGATTTATGGCCCACGCAAGTGAACATAAAAGAAAGTTTATAAACAGGTGAAGAAAAGTCGCCGAAAGGCGTAAATACACTAAAAATAAGAGAGTCGCGGAATTTACCCGCCTACGAACGATTAAGTAATTTTGAAAGATTTTTTAATGCTACTGCGCTAACGCTGCAAGCCGTAGAATTTTTAATTTCCAACAGACTTTCAAAGTCGGAAAATCAGCAATGTGTTCCAAATGATGGTACTGGCACACAAGGGGTAGACTGTTGGCGACGCGAGATATATATTTCACTTAATCATTCATTGTTTCTTAAAATAAATGTCAAATTTATGATAATTTTATAAAATGGTAATTTCTGAAAAAAAAAAGGTATTTGTACCAACTTAGAGTCATGTATTACATAGCAATCGGCTATGTAATGCGATTTAAATATTAAAATTATTTTCATTTACTTTTAATTAATTAATATTTTTATAACTGATAAGACGTATCAGTCATAGATAAGATAAGGAAAGTTAAAGTCAGAACCATTTCTTAAGAATAATTAATTAAAATAATATTTTTATTCAATTACGAAAATGCACGTAATAACGATTTGTTTAATTTTTTAGTAGATTATGTATAATGATAAGATGATAAAATTATTAAAACAATTCTATTTAATAATAAAATAACGAAATAATAAGGAAAATAAGTAATAAAATTAAAAGTTTTAATTTTGCTTACTCTATTTAAACTGTTGTATTATTTAAGATATGTGAAATTAGTAATGAGGTTTGTATTATAAAGTTTATATATTCGACATTTTAAGGTTTATGACTGTGAGAAATTTCTTGTAAAATTGTGATATTTTGTGTTATATTCTATTTATGCTATTCTATATTAATTCAATTTACCACTTGCTTATCGGAAATTTATTTTCACCATCGATTATATTGAACAAAGCTTTATCTGCTTGAATGAAATATTTCTAAATCATGAAGTTAAGGCAGTATCTTTAGAATGCTGTGTAGTGGTGGCGAAAAGGAATTCACTACCTATACTACATATATATGTGTGGTAGGAGGTAAAAAAAAAAAAATATATATATAATTTCTGTGGTGTCCGTTAGTTTCGCTAAAAGTCAAAAAAGGCTAAACCAATTTGATGGAAATTTTTTCTGCGTGTTTTAATGAGTCGTTGGACAATTTAGATTTACAATTGGATCAGGTAGGTGGCGCTGCTGTTAAAGTTCATAACTCATCATATATATCTTCAGAATATAATTTATAAAAGTCATTAAACTGTAGACAGACAATTTACAACACTTGGGATGTATGTTGACAGAACATTTTGATTTTAAACAAAAGCATAAAACAAAAGGTAAAATAAAACGTTCATTTCAAGAAATATATTCCAATATTTAGGTCTGCATGTAGAATGTTGACGAAGCGAAATGTTTGGGACAACTATGCTAAAATAAATACCTGGTATCTAAAAATTTAATTTCAATATTCATCCTTATCTGTAAAATTATAACCTTAGTATAAATGTAAGATTTCGCATTTGTACACGCTACACATAACCATGTATAAATTGGTTCCGATCAGATCTATTAACATAATGATATTGGTATAATTTGGTATCATTATTATGCTTAGTTTGCTTCATTTTAATTTTTAATTTATATGAATTTAATGATATTTATTGAATTTTTTTTTATTTATTGATAAATAAAAAAATGTTTCATTTGATGCACGCTGAGTAGAAATAAAAATTGAGTTAATCATCTGTTTTATCGGCTAACCAAAATGAAACTTTCTTATCGAAATGATGTATTTATCAAATTAGTGTACAACTGAAAACTTTTAATATAAAATTTTTACGTGGTGAAACCACGCTCTAGATCAATTGTAGTTGTACCACGAATGGGTCGTCTCGACTGAGTATATGAATGACTGAATGAGGTATTCGTATATTTACTGTAAAAACAACATTGTCTCCGATTTGAAAATAATTTTAATTTTGCGTACGGTTCAATTCTCAACTGTTCGTGTCACTTCGAGGGAAAAACGATGTTTAGGTTGTCGCTTCTCGCGTAATGTGTTTGTAAGGATGATTGGAGCCGTGTGACTTCCACAAATTGTTTTAAATATAGGAGAGTGAAGACTTTGTATCTTGGAATGGAGTTCTTTTGTCAGTTATTAAGATATTATTTATGATTCTTGCCTGACTTAGGCGTGGTCCTGCCCCAGTCTGCTTGACCAGCGCAGGACTACGCTCTTACAGATAACCAGCATAAAATAGCAGCGTAATGCTGCTGTTTTTTGTATGGTAAGTTCAGAGAACCGGATGTTATTTTACTTACTTTATTGAGGTCGAGGCATTCCATCATAGTCCTCAGGGGTGACAACGCATTTGCATTTTGATTCTTAATTGAGAATGAATTTCCATGGGCCACAGCATTCACTTACCATCAGGTGGACTGTGTGCTCGTTTGTCACCCAATGCTATAGAATTTTTTTAATAAGAAACAGCCGTTTATTAAAAAATACAATTTTTACACATCATGTGTTAAATTTTTTACGCAATAACAGTGTGAGTATCTACGTAATCAGCAAACGTTTAAGTAGATATGCTGAATGTGAGCAACTTAAGTAATCTGTATGATTTACTCGTAATTCCCAATAGCTGTTCGCCCAATATAGTATATTGGAAGTTCAGTCAATGTTTTATATTGTACAACTATAAGAAAACAGAAATAGAAACAAACTACTTTATTCAATATAGATTATAATTCTAATTGAAAGCCATTATTTTTTTTATTTTCCACTGGTTCGGAAAATCCTCAGTCCAGGAAAGGATTAGCAAGAAAGTCAGGCCTTTCTTTTGAAAAAAAAAGGCTTGCAATCATATTTTACACAATAATTAGCAACACAAAACAAACTAGAAATAGCTTGGTAGCAATCACCTCATTCCCAGGGTTTATAATCATCCATAAATTCCTTAATTATAATAACCCTTTGCATACAAACTTTGTTTTGTTTTGTTGAAGTTTTTGAAATATGATGAGGTAAACTTTTGTATATTTTCTGAGATTTTGTTGTTGCAGACGCCAAATGGCTGTCTGTTTTTATGAGAAATATTCACCTCGGAAATTAACGACACCCCACAGTGTGTTACGAAGCCCTTTGTGCAACTGCGTCTGGGCACATTGTTTTCCCACCGTTCGCCCGGGTCATACGAGTCGTTATCGCCGACTGATGCGTGCGTACCGCACGGTGCTGAATTCCTAAACCCTCATCACCTAGTACGCGTATACCGTTAGCACCGTATGAACGTCTGCACACCGCATTATAATGAACTCCACGTCACCTTCTACGGGATGCACTGCTCTTTTTGCATCCCATGAGTATGTAATAAAATGGTATATAAGACCCTACAGAACTGTTACATACGTATGTGTAACCGCAAATGTATGTGGAACCGCAGAAGACCGGATCGCAGCTGTTGGAGTGAGCGTACATGTAAGCTATTGGACACGCAATTACCCGCAGGTCCTTCGATTATTTTCCTATTATTGCGCCAGCCTCTACCGGGGACCGGAATTATCGTAAGAGATTACATTTTATAGTCTGCCTGCACAACTTGGCATTCTGCAATATCAAAGAACACCCACCGTGGGTTGGCCTCATGAGCCACATCCCATATTCTACCATTTTTTTCTTGTTTATTCTCGCCGCATTTTCTTTAGTAGGATACTTCGAGTCACATTCTTGTAAAAATGTATACATCACCATAAAAATGATTTATGGCTCGGTGAAGTCAAGTTCAGCTACTATTAGATATAAAGAAACATCAGTGTAAGAGAAATCAATTAAAAGAAGAAACTAAAAAAATCCAATTATCTCTTTGATGGTTATAAAATTTTTTCTTCCGCCAATGCCATTTTTGAAAAATATGTTTTGATTTGAACCTACATTTGTGTGTCTTGGTTCAATACCTGAATTTATTATTTATTAAATTAATATAAATTATGCTTATATTACAGTCTATATAAGTTAAGCTGTTGGCTACGTACATTAGAAGAATACGCGATGGTACATGTTAACGTATTAGAAGTAAAGTTTTAGAAACCGCAGGCACAGATAACGAAACATAAATGTCAAACTAAGTTAACAGCGAAGCTACACAGAGTTAAATGTAATGTTCCATGGTTTATGGCTCTTCTGTAAAATTGTAAAATGTCACTTACGCCTCTATGCATCTGAAGCTCAGAATTATTATTCGAAATGGAGTAATTATTACGTACTAAATTGCCAATGGAGTACACATGTCGAATTGTATGATATCGTGTGAAAATATTTACTGAATCATGAAGATCAGTGAAGTGTAATGGGAATTTAATTCAATTTATTTAACGTAACAAGATTATATTATGTTATGAAAATACTCACTTCAGTGTAGCATGGTTTCAAGAATGATTATTAGTACATCTACTTATTCATATGAATAACTATCTGTAAGTCAAAATAACTGCCTTTTATTCATTTGAGGGGAGACTGCCTTTTATATATTTACATGCTATTAAGACACATTAACACTTAATTAATATCCACTTTTAATTCTTTTGTCTATTTGCCTATCTGTCCGGGCTATATTTCAGAACGGCTGAACGATGATAATGAAACTTCGTGAATGGAAAAACAGCGATAGAGAGCGTCTAGGCTATATTTTGTTCGAAAACTTTGGGAGATACTTCTTTATGAGGAATCGAAAAATAATGATAATGAATGGCTTTAAATGATTATCCTTAATGTAAATAACGCCACATTAATAAATCATGCCCAGTTGAAGTGACCCACCCAGATCACTTATTGTGTTATGTAATATTTAATCGTTCTTCTTTTTTATTTTAATATAAGTTTTTTAACGTTACCCTTTACTTCTGTTTTCTTCTGATAATGTGTAGGTGTTTTACGCATGAACAAATACATTTATTCACTTCGCAGCCTGTAGCGCCGAAACAAAAGCTGAAATATTAAAGCATTTCTGTATAAAGTAAAAATTGAAAACGCATACATGTTGTGGCAATTCTCAACAATGTTTTTTTTATAGAAGAGGGGGCAAACGAGCATGCGGCTCACTTGATGTTAAGTGACTACCGCCGCCCATGATCACAAATCTCGATTCTGTAATTTTTTCAAAGCAGTAAAGCGTCCACCGCGTTACCGACATGCAATTACTGTTGGTGGACTTCTCTGTTGTCATCGAAATAGTGTTATTTTTCGCTTTTTAGACATGCAGGTTTTCTCGTCATGTTTTGTAAATCAAACTTAATAATTTCGTTGGGCTGACGGGACTCAAAATGTTTCACACGTAATTATTATTATAATAATATCAACTATTAAGTTTTTTATTACAGTCTGTTAAAATTATACAGCTGCCATCATAGACTGCCTCATATTTGGGATATTTGCTATAGCTACCACGCTAAGCATGCGGGTTTGAAACCGTAAATTTTAATTATTATGAGCCGTTATTAAGATTTTGCTGCTCGTCTTCCGCTTAATTTCACTCTGCCGTCTATGAGTTGAATTTCTGAATTAAAGTTATAAATCTCTTAAAAGATTCTACAGCTTATATTTTACAATAAGCAGAGTATAAGTTACTTTAGTTCCTTAATTTATTTCAGTATTTAATATACATCAACGTGACAATACAGAGTATTGCATAAAACAGGTTTTTGTAATAAAATGGGCGGGAAATAAATCCTGCGAAATAACTATTTATTAAACAATTTTATAAAGGACGATATGAATGACAAGCTCGTGGAAACTGTCCATGCGGTCGGAGCTAAGTTCTGCAAAGACCCGCCGCAGAAGAACACAAAAACTCTCCGATCACACTCTTAATCTCATGGCTGTTAGACGGGAGATGAGGCTGCAATCGTCAACAGATTTGACAGCATACAGGCAACTGAATAGACAGATCTCCAAATGCATGCGGCGAGACTTACGCAACTTTAATACTTCTCGTATTAAAGAAGCGATCGAGCGGAACCAGGGCTCCAAAGTCTTTGCCAGAGATCTGTCTGCCAGAAAGAGCCAACTGTCAAGGCTGAAGACTGAGTGTGGCAACATCGTTTCCGGGACACCTGAGATTTTGAGTGAGATTGAGAGGTTCTATGGGCAGCTGTACACATCATCGTTGGAGCCACACTTAAGTGTCAGTAACGATTCAAGAGCAAGTCTTATCCGACACTATTCCGATGATATCCCGGACGTCAGTCTGAGCGAGATTAGAATGGCTCTCCAACACCTTAAAAACGGCAAGGCCCCCGGCGAGGATGGAATTACAGCGGAGCTTCTGAAAGCGGGTGGAACACCGGTACTTGAAGTCCTTCAAAAGCTCTTCAATTCCGTCCTCCATGGTGGCACTACTCCAGAGGCGTGGAGCAGAAGTGCGGTGGTCTTGTTCTTTAAGAAAGGCGACAACGCTCTCTTGAAGAACTACAGACCGATTTCCCTTCTGAGCCGCGTCTACGTGCTGTTTTCGAGAGTCATTACGAATCGTCTCGCAAGCAGACTCGACGACTTCCAGCCTCCCGAACAAGCCGGTTTCCGAAAAGGCTTCAGTACCATAGACCACATACATACCCTGCGGCAGATTGTACAGAAGACTGACGAGTACAATTTGCCACTTTGCCTGGCGTATGTGGACTATGAGAAAGCCTTTGATTCCGTCGAAATTTGGGCGGTGCTGCAGTCCCTTCAGCGGTGCCAAGTTGACTGTCGGTATATCGAAGTGCTGAAGTGTTTGTACAGTAGGGCTACGATGGCTATCCGAGTACAGAACCAGAGCTCGAAACCTATCCAACTGCAGAGAGGTGTAAGACAGGGTGACGTTATATCCCCGAAACTCTTCACCGCTGCTTTGGAAGACGTTTTCAAGCTACTGGACTGGAAAGGATACGGTATTAACATCAATGGCGAGTACATCACTCACCTTCGATTTGCCGACGATATAGTCCTTATGGCAGAATCGCTGGAGGACCTTAGCACTATGCTCAATGACCTCAATGGTGTCTCCCAACGGATAGGTCTTAAGATGAACATGGACAAAACAAAGATTATGTTCAATATCCATGTCACACCTATGCCGGTAGTTGTGGGGGAGCACTATGCTCGAAGTTGTTGACGAGTACGTTTACCTGGGACAAATAGTCCGACTAGGTAAGTCCAACTTCGACCGAGAGGTCAATCGACGGATTCAACTCGGCTGGGCAGCGTTCGGGAAATTACGACACATCTTCTCGTCAGGTATACCTCAATCTCTGAAAACTAAAGTGTACAACCAGTGCGTGTTGCCAGTGATGACTTACGGATCAGAGACGTGGTCCTTCACTGCTGGCCGTATGAGGACGCTCAAGGTCGCTCAGCGAGCTATGGAGAGGGCTATGCTCGGAGTTTCTCTGCGTGATAGACTCAGAAATGAGGATATCCGCAGTAGAACCAGAGTGACCGACATAGCCCAACGGATTAGTAAGCTGAAGTGGCAATGGGCCGGCCATATAGCTCGAAGAACCGATAACCGATGGGGAAGAAAGGTTCTCGAGTGGCAGCCTTGTACCGGTAGGCGTAGTGTAGGGCGACCCCCCACTAGATGGAATGACGACCTGGTAAGATATGCAGGAAGTCGATGGATGCAGGTGGCTCAGGACCGTGCTTTGTGGCATTACTTGGGGGAGGCCTATCTTCAGCAGTGGACTTGTGAAGGGCTGTAATGATGATGATGATGAAACAATTTTATAAAGGACTCAATTATTATTTCATAACTATCTCAGAGAGATTCTCCAAAACCTGTTTCGCCTTTCACATTGTGGCTATACATCATTTCAAAAATCTGTTATATTTATAAGTAAAACTAATGGTATTTTACAGACTGAAAGTTCATAACAATAGTGACCTCTGTTTTTCTAATAGTTAGCTAAAACAAGTGTCTTTTGATAGCGGTGCTAGAGAATCCATAAGCTCGTGCCGTCCCGTGAAACAGCCTCTATAAGAGTAGGAATAGTATTAATATATTATATTATATTTCATCAGTGGTAGAGCCACGCGGCAGCTTTACTGTCGCACGTATGGGCCGGCTCAAAGCGGGGTGGTACCACGACCTCACAGAATACCGGCGTGAAGTGGAAGCTCTGCTTCCGCGTTTCGTCTGGTGAGTGCAGGTGGCCGGAGGCCCAATTCCCCCCCCCCCATCAACATGGTAGCGGAATTAAACGATAGACTACCCCAGGAGGGTACCAGCACCCCTGGAGAATCCCTCGCTGAGCATCCACGACCATGTTTCTCCACTTCTGAGCGTGGGTGCTCAGGCTGCCCCGCGTATTCTTGGGGAGGGCAATATTCCGCTCAAGACTAAAACTGCTCGGGGCAAACGGAGCAACAAGACCAAGGCGACCCCTGCCACGCTGTCCGTGAATTTCTGCAATATCAGGGGACTTCACTCTAACCTAAACGCCGTCCACTACCATCTCGAGACGGCGAGGCCGGCTCTGCTCTTTCTGACCGAGACGCAGGTGTCCTCTCCGGCTGATGTCTCGTATCTCTCCTGCCCGGGGTACAAACTGGAACACTCCTTTGTGCCTCGGGCTGGAGTTTGCATTTACGTCAGAGAGGACATCTGTTCTCGACGCCTCGGCAGACTTGAAGGTTCGGACCTGTCCATCCTTTGGCTACGCGTAGACAGCGACGACCATCCGCGCGTCTACGGGTGCCTCTATAGGTCCCATAGCGGTAATGCCGAAACAGATCGACTCGACTCCGACCGACTCGACCACGTCCAAATGGCTGCAGATTCGTTGCTACAGCAGATCCCCTCCGCAGAGATCGTGATCCTCGGCGACTTTAACGCCCATCACGCCGAATGGCTCGGTTCACGTTTAACCGATCATGCGGGGAGATCTGTTCATGATTTTGCCTTGGCATATGGTTTGACACAATTGGTTACTTCGCCTACGCGGATTCCAGATGTGGAGGATCATGCACCTTCCCTGTTGGACCTTCTGCTGACCTCTCACCCGGACGGATATCAGATTTCCGTCGACGCCCCTTTACGCTCCTCGGACCATTGTCTTGTCCGGAGTGTGGTGCCACTCACGCTGAAATCGCGGTTGCATTCTGCAGGCTGCCGCCGTGTTTGGCACTATAGGTCAGCCGATTGGGATGGGATGCGGTCTTTCTTTGCATCCTACCCTTGGGGGCGAGTTTGCTTCTCGCCGGATGATCCCAACGTTGTTGCGGATTCTGTCGCTGATGTGGTACTTCAGGGTATGGAACTTTTTATTCCTTCCTCTGTGGTGCCCATTGGAGGCAAATCTCAGCCATGGTTTGGTCGCTCCTGTAAAATAGCATCATGCTATAAGCAGGAGTGCTACCGAGCCTGGGCTGACGCATCAGCGTCCAGGGATGTAAACACCAGCGCTCTAAAAAAGAAGTATAATTCCGCCTCTAGGTCCTTCAAAATAGTCATTGCCAAGGCAAAGTCAGAGCACATAGGCAGAATTGGCGAGAGACTAGTTCGTCTTCCTTCTGGAACCCGTGCATTCTGGTCTCTCGCCAAGGCTGTCCAGGGGAATTTCTGTCAGCAATCTCTTCCATCTCTGCACAGGGAGGACGACTCACTGGCCCACACCGCAAAGGAGAAAGCCGATCTTCTAGGCTCTTTCTTTGCGTCTAACTCGACTCTCGATGACGGGGGGAGTACGCCGCCGACCATCCCGCAGTGTGAGTGCTCCATGCCGGAAGTGCAGTTCACTCAGCGCTCGGTTCGCAAAGCACTCCTCTCCCTGGACATCCATAAGTCGAGTGCGCCTGATGGAATCCCCCCAATTGTGTTGTGCTGAGGACGTGTGCTCCAGAGTTGGCATCGGTTTTAACGCGTCTTTTCCGGTACTCCTACTCCCTAGGCGTAGTCCCAAAATCATGGAAGACGGCTTTCGTCCACCCGATCCCTAAAAAAAGGCGACCGCTCAGACCCGTCCAACTACCGGCCTATCGCCATCACCTCCTTGTTCTCCAAAACAATGGAGTCCATTGTAAACTGCCAGCTCATGAGGTACCTTGAGGATCACCAGCTGATTAGTGACCGCCAATACGGTTTTCGCCGTGGTAGGTCAGCTGGTGATCTTCTGGTCTACCTAACTCACAGATGGGCGGAGGCAGTAGAGTCCAAGGGGGAGGCATTGGCCGTTAGTTTGGACATTGCGAAGGCCTTCGATCGGGTTTGGCACAAAGCGCTTCTTTCGAAGCTCCCGTCCTATGGGATTCCCGAGAAATGTGCGATTGGATCACCAGTTTTCTTGCAGATCGGAGCATCAAGGTCGTTGTAGACTGTGCAAGCTCCGATTGCAAGCTTATTAATGCTGGTGTTCCACAGGGCTGCGTGCTATCGCCAACGCTGTTTCTTCTGCATATCAATGATATGTTGCAAACCCGTAGCATTCATTGCTATGCAGATGACAGCACTGGTGATGCTCTTTACACCGGCCGAGCCAATATTTCTCGGGAAAACGTCTCTGAGTGCCGGGACAAACTTGTGTCTGAAGTCGAGTCTCTGCTGGACAAAGTCTCGGATTGGGGGCGACTAAATCTAGTACAGTTTAACCCCCAGAAGACACAAGTTTGCGCGTTAACCGCTAAAAAGAACCCCTTTGTCGTATCCCCTCAGTTTCAAGGCACTCCCCTTGTTGCCTCAGCCAGTATCGGAATCCTCGGCGTCGACATATCGAGTGACGTGCAGTTTCGTGGTCACTTGGAAGGGAAGGCCAAATTGGCCTCTAAAAAGCTTGGCGTGCTCAGCAGAGCGGGACAGTATTTCATGCCGGCACACCGCCTGCAACTTTACAAGGCGCAGGTTCGGCCGCTCATGGAATACTGTTCCTATCTCTGGGCTGGGGCTCCCCAGTACCAGCTCCTTCCACTTGACCGCATCCAGCGCAGAGCGGCTCGAATCGTCGACGACCGAGTGCTTTCCGATCGGCTCGATTCACTGGCACTGCGAAGAGATGTTGAATCTCTTTGCGTATTTTATCGCATCTATCACGGGGGAGTGCTCTGAGGAATTGTTCGGATTAATCCCAGCCGCCAAATTTCGTGAACGCACTACACGGCAAACGTCCCGATACCATCCACACCATCTGGATGCTTGGCGGTCCACCACTGTACGTTTCAAAAGGAGTTTTCTTCCGCGTACAACCTCTCTGTGGAATAATTTACCACTGGTGATTTTTCCGAAACGATATGACCTGGGGACCTTCAAGAAAAGAGCTTACTCCTTTCTAAAGGGCCGGCAACGCACCTGCAATTCCCCTGGTGTTGCGGTTGATCATGGCCGGCGGTAGTCACTTAACATCAGGTGAGCCACATGCTCGTTTGCCCCCTCTTCTATAAAAAAAAAGTATGAAAAAGAAATATATAAAGCTGTATATAATGCTTAATAATTTTGTTCCTCGTTCTTTTATAAAATATTTGATTTTTTTGCTATTAAAACGAACGTTATATACACATATTAAACCTAAACAAGCTTTTAATTATAAATCTTGCACACAAATTAATTTTAAACGGCCCATGTTGAAGAAATAATATATTCCATGCGACATTGATAGAGTGAGGTAGATTAAACTTCAATCAACGTAACCACCTTAAAAACATTAGTAAGTAGAAAACTACTACTGGATTCAACTGAATCAACCACAACTGGGGGATCTACGGCTGCATTTACGCGTGCGCGTTGTTCTGTGACTCGTAGATTCGTGTCTCCTGTCGTTGTATTTTCATGTAGCCGTTCGGGTTTGTTGTCACCAAATATTTTTGAGCGTATGATTTACCGAACTCGGTGCGCCCTAAAATGCAAAACATCGTACTGCAGTGAGGTTATTGAAGTGGTAAGCTGTTGCCACTATCTAGAAGCGTCTTATAAGTAAAAAGGGAAGCAAATAATTGCACTTCCTTCTTAGCTGTATAACTCAGTGAGCCATCAGATTTCACCAGCGGAGGAAGTGTAAATCGGCAGAAGTGTGTCTCCAACTGAGACCAGAAACCTCCGCTGACTGTGGTACTGAGTTCGGCTAAGAAATTTGCGCCGATTTGCTTATGCGGATTTGCTTATACGGCTATATTTTATAGTTTAAAAATGAACTAAATACAATCATCGCCATTATAATAGCCTTTAATAATCCTACTGCTGAACATAGGCATTTTACGTACACATTTCCCGTGGGAATGCCACAATGTACGTAGGTGCATAGGCACCTACATACATCGACTCCGGGAAACTTCCCCATCGTTTGTCGTTCAATCGTAAATTGGATATTATAATTAAATTCGCCGTTAATTTTAAAACTGCCAATAAGTCTGAATTTCGTACTCTTGTTTAAACCATGCTGTACTTAAACAAATAATCACCAAAGTATGTGGATTGAAGTTTAATCAACCTCACTCAATCAAAGTCATTTGCAGCGAGTCCTTGTCGTAAGTTAAGTAATTAGATATCGAATTAATTGATTAAAATGTAGCATTGTTATACCTATAGGCAAAAAGGTTGGCCTTAGCTTTAGAATTTGTTTAAAAATGTGTCTAATAAAGGGAATAATAACCAGCCCATAAAAAGTTCACTGCTAAAAGACCAGCCTCTTTCATTGTACAAACACTGATTGCTTTATTTTTAAGATTGAAATGACTAACTTACTTATAGTTCACCTATTGGTAAGTGTGTATTGGAATCTATAGTCACCTTTTTGTACATGGAGAAATCACCGCACCGATTAAAACTGTCCACCCGCGCCCTATATTTGCATGGCCACGAGAACGCTTTCGCATATACCAGCAACTCCACCAGCGCCGACCGCCCTAATAATCACCTAATATGTGATCGATTTTCATACCTGTACTGGCAGGAACGTATATCTGTATGTGTTTACGTATAACATTGGTACTTTGCTTAGAGTAAGAACAACTCTGATAGGTAGGTAAATAAATTAATTTATTAACTAATGCTTGCTCATTTGATATTTTGATTTTTCTATTCGACGTTGATATGATATTGATCTAACAATTATTATTTGACATATGCTAACTATGTAGTATATTATGTACATATTTTATTATAATTATTTGGAATCGCAATACACCTTGCTTTCTTCTGGCATAAAATTTTAATAAATTTCACACCTACACTACTTAGTGCGAATTATTTAAAAATAAATCAAAAACTACTGTTCAGATATTGATCAAATTTGTATGGGACACGAGAAGCACCAAATTTCAAATCAAAAAGAATCATCAAAATCGGTTCACCCAGAAAAAAGATCTGAGGTGACACACATAAAAAAACATACATACCTCCTCCTTTTTGACTGACAAACGGATGACTAATTTTGAAAAAAGAATTCCATGTTTTTAAAATAAAACGAATTTGAAATAAGAATTCTCAGCTAAACCAACACTGTTTTGATTTGAATAGCCAGTACTGCAGAAGGACAATTTAATAGGTTAAAACCTATTAGATTGCCTCAAAAGAGGATATTTGCCACGCTTGGCCAACGGATTAGTAAACGCAGTTTTTAATTATTTTGAACTCTTAACAGATGCTGCTGCCCTGCTCCTGGTTTAGTTTCCCTCTGTCTTCCCGACACGTGCGGGATTATATTATAATTGTATTTGTGTACTCTCTGACGCCACCACTACAACTTTTTGCTGTACTCTATAACGTGAGAATCTATATGTATTTTTATTATACGGTTATAAAAGTAGGAGTTTCTCGTATATACATTATTTCGTTTACTTTTTGCAATAAGTATAAATAATAATATATTCTACGTAACCATAAATTCAAAAATAGTAATTTTATTTTTGAAGTTAGTGTCATCATAACTGTCTCATAATATGAGTATTAAACAACTGAATTATATGACTATTATATGAATATTTTTTCACCCTACTGCAGAACAATAATATTATGTTTCTCGTAATTATATATGTACTTATGTATTTTTGTTCCTTTAGCAAGCATTGTGCAATGATAGCCTAAACGATTTGATGGATTTTAAAGTATGAAGTATATAAAGTATATATCGACTTTTTAATGGAAGTGACATAGATATTAGATTTTTTTTTGAGTAAACTAATACTGGGACGAGGACTACATCCAGCTGTGAATTACATGCTTATTGCGAAATATTAGTCATTAAATTTCGTACCTTTTTAATTTAATTTTAAATGGATGAATTATATTTCTTATATAAAAATTAGTGAACAATTTCGGTATCAATCGCTATGATTCCCGAAGTCTGTATTAATACAATTTAGGGATTTTGTGGCGGATCCGGATAAATCTGATCCAAACTCACTGTCCTTTTGATAACAAAATAAATTATACGACGTAAATTCCGGGTTCAATACCTTAGTCTAACGTTTATTTCAACATATTCTTCCTTTTTTACAAATCAACAATAATATTTTTATACGTCTTAAACGGCATTTATTCATTCATATATTAATCTATTCACTATAGTCAACCAAATCTAAGAAATACCTTTTGACGTTTCACATTAATCATTCCGCAATAACTTTGCACAAGCGTACTCACAAGATTTTAAATAATCTTTTACGTAAATCCGAAGAATTATGAAGTTATTTATATTTCATTACAACGTGTATAGTTTTTTATCACTTCTTTAAATTTGAATTTTTCAAATAAAGCAAAATACTAAAAATAACCAATATTAACTTTTTTACTTGACGTCGTTTCAATGACATGTCGCTATGTATATTACCGTAGTGTTTGGATGATTAAAATTTATTATTTGCGAATAATCGGAAAAATATTCTAATAATCAAATCATTAATTTCCTTAATATACATTAAGGAAAATAATGATTTGATTATTAGAATATTTTTATTTGTTTAATTTAATTTTTATTTTTAAAAATTCTTAAATTACATGAATCTTGAATAAAAGAAGTTTATTTTTTTCACTTTGTCAAAGTAAATTTGTGTAGGAAATAAACTTATATACAAGGCCGTGCTAAAATAACCACTACATAATTTCAATATCCCGCCATTTCGGTACCAGTTAATCGACTCCAAAGAATCAGTAATTAATTTTGAGGCGATACCCTTTTCTAACAAAATGCCAGAAAATATACAAAATTTGACGTAAGTACACAAAGTTCAAAAACTATATTAAACTAAGTTTGTATAAAAAGGGTTATTTTAATATTGAGGAATTTATGGATGATAATAACCCCTGAGAAGGGTGATCGCTACCAAGTTATTTCTAATATGTTTTGTGTTGATAATTGCAACACGCATGATTGTGAGCTCTTATTTTTTTAAACTAGTCCCGTTGGGTTTCTTGCTGGTACTTCTCAGGACGGAGGTTTTTTTTTTGCGAACCAGTGGTAAATCAAAAAAGAGACTTTCAATAAGTATTATTCATAATCTATATTGAATAAAAAAGTTTCTGTTTCTGTTTCGAGAGCTTACTGTGCATAATTTTGTAATTTTGTGTTTGTATTCTTATTTTGCGACTCGGCTTTAACTTTTTAGACTGTTTCTACTATAATAACTTTTTGTACGTGCTAGAGCCACGCTACATCTATATTATAGTTGTAGCCCGAATGGGTCGGCTCAAACAGGGCAGGACTACGCTCTCACAGAATACCAGCGTAAAATACCAGCGTAATGCTGATGTGTTTTATATAGTGCGTGTAGAGAACCAGAGACCCTTTTTACTGGAATCGAAGCATTCCATCTTAGTCCTCAGGGGTGACAACGCATTTGTATTTTGATTCTTAATTGAGAATAAATGTGTATGTCTGTGGGCGATGGCATTCACTTACCATCAGGAAGACTGTGTGCTAGTTTGCAGTGGCGAAGCCTCCATAGAAGCCAAGAAGCCTGGCTTGCCTTATCAAATTGAATCAATCTATAATATCTACTAATAAATAACTTGTAAACTGTTTCAAACTATTTCAAGTTTCCCGCGCACTCCACTGTTCAACACAGGTCGACCGATAACATCGTATTGCCTTAGCGATAATGCTGCTGTCTTAAAAAATGAGTTTTAATAGAGGGATTAGTTCTCTCTCGCTCGCGCGGGCTTTTTTACGGGGCTTTCAAGAAGACGATCGCTCTCTTTCTAACCTATGGCAAAATATTCTATAATGAAATATAACCACGAATGTATATATAGCAATTAGTATAGAGATTTAAAGCCAGGCTTTAGGAATGAATTTTTCAAAACCGGAGGCGCGCGGGCAATACGTTTGCAAGTTCGATTCATATTTCAATGTTTATTTACTCTGTGTGTTTAGCTTAAGATATGTAATATTACGAGTTCAAAATTTATGCTTTTTTAAAGAGTTTTAGTGAAAATGGAGGATAATAGTGTTCCTTCTGATGAATTGAAGTATGTTAAAGTGCTAATCTAATCTAGTTTCAATCTTAAATTTGTGCCTCTAAAAATAAGCAGCAATAACAAATACGAAGAAACTGATAAATCTTCTGTTATAAATTATACGTTTCTAATTTATTCTGGTATTGTTCAAACCAAACTGTAAATGATTACCAACTCTAAATAATCGATATCAATTTTTTTAGGAAAAGAATATTGTACGTTCCCATTTTTTGGTTGGCATGTTTGGTGCAATAAGTCTGACAAATGTCAAAATGTATTTCTTGGATTTGGTTGACTATAATTACAACTTATCAAAGTCGACTGTTTCACATACGCCTCTCTTTTAATTGCCTCATAAGAGATAATATTTTTCATAGTTGTCACGCTTGTCTGGACAAAAATTCCTCCCAAAAAGGAGAGACAGCCTGTGTCCACCTGTGGAATGGTGATGTACACTTTACTTTACTAAAAGGGAATAATAAACCCTAACTTTAAATTGCCTGTGCCGAGCAGTTGGGCGTTAATTCTGGCCTTATTATTACTTAATTTGGCTTTAAAAATGTCTTGTCACACTAAGTTAATAAATGACATGCATAGGTTATCGATTAATAAAACTGAAAGCAAACCCTTGAACTACAATTAAGGAGTTCTAATCGTTCTTCCTACTTTTAACAAAATTATTTAGTGCTCTAGTTTAAAAGGACTGGTTCCAATAATCTCCAAAACTCCAAAACTTAAATGCCATAATTCACCAAACACATTCAACAAACGGTGCAGTTTTATGAAAATGTAAGAAGCATGTTTACTTATAATATACTATTATCTAGATTGAAAAATTTAAGCCTATAGTTCTTTAAATAAAACTTGAATAGAATAACGGCAATCATTCTGATGTGACTAGTGCTGTGAACATTAAATCTATATAACGATAAAGTATTCACAAATATCAATAAAAAAGTATGTACCCACTACTTATTTTAACCAAGCATTTGAAAACAATGTGATTCATTTTGGACCAATAATTAAAAAAATAGCAATAATAAATTTATTGACACAAGGGTGTACATCCTAAGCTACAATCATCATCAATAGAATCATTCATCGACCGATCGATTCACTGGCGCTGCGAAAAGACGTTGCATCTCTTTGCGTATTTTATCGCATCTATCACGGGAAGTGCTCTAAGGAATTGTTCAGATTAATCCCAGCCACCAAATTTCTAAAAAAGCCTCCCGATACCATCCACACCATCTGGATGCTTGGCGGTCCACCACTGTACGTTTCACTAGAACTTTTCTTCCGCGTACGACCTCTCTGTGGAATAGTTTACCATCAGCGTTTTTTCCGGGCCGATACGACCTTCGAAACCTTCAAGGGATCCTTCAAGAAAAGAGCTTACTCCTTTCTAAAGGACTGGCAACGCACCTTCAATTCATCTGGAATTGGAAAAAAATAGTCCCGCTGGGTTTCTTGCTGGTTCTTCCCAGGACAGAGGTTTTTTTGCGAACCAGTGGTAAATTAAAAAAGTGACTTTCAATAAGTATTGTTATAATCTACATTGAATAAAAAAGTTTCTGTTTCTGTTTCTGGTGTTGCGGATGTTCATGCACGGCGGTAGTCACTTAACATCAGGTGAACCGTATGCTCGTTTGCCCCCTCTTCTATAAAAAAAGAATCAGAGTCACAGGAACAATCTTGGAGATTAATTATTAATTCCTGATCACACAAATAATCAAAGCGGACATCACGTTTTTAATCTTCTGTGATAATTCTTCGCATTTTTTCGACCATCTTCTTCGAATTATTTGATGTTACATGTTCATGTGAAAATGTATCATGTAACCATGCATTGTTCGGCAAATTTTACTTTCTATTTGCCGTGAATGGTGGAGTGGTATTGTCTTGCTGCATGACCTAAAACGTAAACAATGAGCTAATTTGTTTATTTGTGATGCACTAAATAATCAACTTCATTTAAATATTAAATACTTTTAAGTTGCGCCCAAATCAATTCTATTGCTCTAAACTGGCAATGATACGGTGGCAAGCAGATATCGGTGTGTCTGTTCTTTTGCTCATCCAAAACATATATTGGCGTTTGGGATTTGTTTATTCCCACTAAAGGACAAGTTCTTTTTTCAACATAGTGCCGTCGGCTTGTACTGCATTGGTTTGTTACAAACCAATGCAGTACAAACTGTGCAGTACAACACGAAATTATTTCATTATTACGGTTATTCGATGTCAGATACTTATTTTTTGAACTGAATGATAGAATACATTGTCCATTTGTGACACATGAGTTTCATCTAAATAATTTAGAAGTTTTATAAGCTAATCTTCGAATTTTTCAAAATTAATCTCTTCGTAGTACGACGTCTTGACAGACTTGAATGCCAGTAAACAATTTGGTACAAATCCGGACGAGATACCAGCAGAGGCAAATTATTAACCTATGACCTTTGTCCTCAGGTATCTTCTTAGACGATTTGGGTTTATTATCAGTCCAAGTTTTAGAAACCGTGTGCTTTGATGAAACATGGCTGAATATGTTTCATCCATGGACACCTTTTTATCCCAATTGTCAATATCTATCACTTTTTGTAAAATAACAATGCGTGCAAAAGCAATGTCGCTACGTTCAAAAATAATATTTCTTTTGTTACTTTTTTTTATAATAGATTCCAATTATTTTTATTATTGTTGATAAAGATGGTAGACTCCCACTTTACACATTTGCATCTTTCTGAGAAACTGCTAATTTTATTAATATTGGCAGATTGTTACGTGCGCAGTAAGCGTAGATGTGATTACGAATTTCTGCGGCGTCGAAATCGTCTATGTCAGTTACAGGGCAACGTTTCTATCTCTTAATATTTGGAGTAGATAATTTATTCTCCTCCGTTGATGTATCTAAAATTTTTCTTTGCTGATTCTAGTCACAGTAGCTCTTCCAAATCCAAGAGCCTCAGCAACTCTGTCACATAATTCTGACACTGGCAACAGCGGTCTGCCATTTTGGTATTCACGAACTCGCATTATTTCCTGCCTAAAAAACTAACAACGGAAACTACGAGTTCAGCGTGCTACGCGCTCGGGATGCGGATTGTGTAATGATACCTTACAAATCTTTTGCGTCAAGCGAAGTCTTGGTGACACGTGCACGACTCGAGCGTCTAGGGCAAGCGGTCGGTGACAACGACGTATGTACTTGACTAGGGTTGCACGAAAAGCGCGTGAACGAGTGCCCAGTGTTGGATGACTTGCATGTTGACGAGGTGCACACATTATGTGGACAGCGACCTAGCAGAGTGCCCACATTATATTGAAGTTGTTAGAACTTAATTAGCTCATTTCCAAATAATGTTGAGCAAATTAAGTTATTTTGTCAGTTGTTTAGTAACTTATTCCTTAAATCCCGATATTTTGAGTGCTTTACAGTACCCATGGTCACATTGAAAAATTTTTGCCCGGCTACTTTTTGTTTTAGAATATCAAATTTTGGGCCGATCTACGCAGAACGAGCTTAGAGTATCTTGAAGTCTTGCTGTAGTATGCTTGAGTTTGGATTTAATTTTGTTGATTATGGTCCTTTTGCGAGGATTTGTTATCTTAAAAATGTGATGTAATAGCGGGGACGATCTATTATGACAAGTCAGAATGTGTCAAAATAGGCACGTAGGGCCATTCACAATGCTGTATTAGTCCCTACTTTAACGTATGGTAGTGAAAGTTGGGTGTGGCAGAAGAAGCACGAGAGTAGAATAAATACAGTAGAAATGCGGTCGCTAAGGAGTATGCTAGGGTTGAATCTGAGTAACAGGGTGAGAAACTGTGTGATAAAAGAAGAGTGTGGTTTGCAAGATGATGCGGTGACTAGGATTAAAAAAGGAATGCCTCGGTGGTTTGATCATGTAGAAAGAATGAATGAGGAAAGACTGACAAAGCAAATATATGTTGCAGAAATGAATGGAAGAGTTAGAAAGGGACGTCCTATGCGAAAGTTTGTCGACCAAATTGGCGATATACTAAAAATGGACCAAATTAAGAGTACCCTTATCCGACGAGCATGTATGCGTAGGTATATGGATGTGGAAGAGGCGAGAGAGGTATGCCAGGATCGTGCTAAATGAAAGTCTGTAGTCTCTGCCTACCCCTCTGGGTGACAAGCGTGAGTGTTTATGTTATGTTAATATCAAATTTTGGGCCTATCTACGCAGAACGAGCTTAGAGTATCTTGAAGTCTTACAGTGGTATGCCAGAGTTTGGATTTAATTTTGTTGATTATGGTTCCTTTGCGAGTATTTGTTATCTTAAAAATGTGATGTAATAGCGGGGACGATCTTGAACATGTTCACAGTGTTTGTGTTTTATGTCAACTATATGTTCTTTCACGCGGATTTTTAGATATTTTTGTTTGTCCTATGTAAGTAACTCATTCGCCATCTAACTTGTACACTCCTGCATCTTGTAGAGAGATATTACACTTGATGGACGGTAAAAATTGACTAATATTCTTCAACGGCTTGTAGTATGTTTTATTGGAAACTCACTTTAAGATTTAGCCAACCTTGTCTGTGACTCCTGTGACATATTATGCTAGTACGGCAGGCACACGCCCGACTGTGGCCGTCTTCGCTTGGTCACTGCGACGTAGGCGCGGGACCCGAGCTCATTTTTTTGCAATTCTTGCTTGACTTGATGAAGCTTGGCAGCCAGATGATTTTTTTCAGATCTCTCGTGCTCTCTGAAACAAAGATTTGTCAACGTTAGCTAACTATGACGGACGATGGTGAGATTCATCATTTAAATATCGGTTGTAATGGGCATTTTTCCTATAGATGTGTGATCAGGATTTTGGATGACGAAATCATCTAGGAAATCTAAAGAATAATTTGGCTTTAATTTTATTGTAAATTGTATTTTAGACTTTATGGAGTTAAGGTGGTCTAAAATGCAGTTACTTGTTCAAATGGTAAAATTATTTGTGAGTGACATCTACGTACCGCTTGTTGAATCTTGGATTTACGGGAGCAGTGAAAAAAGCTTTCTCCTTAAATTCGACTATGGAAGATATAGGTGAGCCTATCTACCACCGTCTACTTGCTCATATATCCACAATAGATAGCCAGATCTGAAACAGTGTTTGAGTAATATTAATATAGCATATTCTGCAAGCATGTTGTTTTTTCTTAGCTTCCTAGTTACAATTAATATACAGTCTTGAATACGTGGGCATGTAAATAGTGAATGAACATGAAAATATAAAAACCAAGCCATATTAACACACAAAGTAGAACATATAGTCTCACAATTTAAAGGGAATAAAATGCAGTACAAATAATCGTAATTTTATCTATAAAATTGGATTTCTTCCTAAATATCAATTGAACTAGCAACTTTAAGAAAGGAGACTAAAACTGCGATCGCATAGTAAGAAACACATTAAAATAAATGACTTGGAGACATTCCAAGGATTTCTAAATTTTATTTCATTTCTTCAAAAGTAAGACGGGAGATTGCACAAAGTGTTACGAGTATAATGCTTTCGTAAGCAAAAATAAGACTCAGTTTGATATGTATATTATACTACCACACGGTATATTACTGCTAAAACTTTCTATAATATTATTTTTAGCAGTCGTACGAACATATTTTTAAGGGCCTTTGCCCTTAAAAAAGGCTAAATTAAAAAAAGTATGTACCTATATATGATTTTAAAATAAGACTCAGTTTGATATGTATACTGTACTACCACACGGTATATTACTGCTAAAACTTTCTATAATATTATTTTTAGCAGTCGACGATGGTGAGATTCATCATTTAAATATCGGTTGTAATGGGCATTTCTCCTATAGATGTGTGATCTGGATTTTGGATGACGAAATCATCTAGGAAATCTAAAGAATAATTTGGCTTTAATTTTATTGTGAATTTTATTTTAGACTTTATGGAGTTAAGGTGGTCTAAAATGCAGTTACTTGTTCAAATGGTAAAATTCAGGGGTCTAATAACAAAGGCGGCAAAGTTCCATATAATTATATGGGACTTTGCCGCCTTTGTTATTAGACCCCTAATTGTGAGTGACATCTACGTACCGCTTGTTGAATCTTGGATTTACGGGAGCAGTGAAAAAGGCTTTCCCCTTAAATTCGACTATGGAAGATATAGGTGAGCCTATCTACCACCATCTACTTGCTCATATATCCACAATAGATAGCCAGAACTGAAACAGTGTTTGAGTAATATTAATATAGCATATTCTGCAAGCATGTTGTTTTTTCCTAGCTTCCTAGTTACAATTAATATGCAGTCTTGAATACGTGGGCATGTAAATAGTGACTGAACATTAAAACTGACCATTGTGTGCTCGTTAGTTAGTCGTATTCTAAACGAAGAATCCTCCTTCCGCAATTCACTAACTTGCATCACACTTTTATTCACTTACATTATATAAGTGATTATTAAGTATTCATAATATAGACCACCATCATTGTCTGTTGTCAGTTTTCAAGTGATTATTACTTGTAATTGTATTACATTTCTAAAAATTACGTAAAATTTAAATTATTAATCCTTATTAAATCCTTATTTAAAACTTTTTAATTCTCGTCGTGTCCGATTATATTTTCAACTATTATCCTATTTAGTATAGGCAGCCAAATCAGAATTTGCAGAATCTAGATTTTTTTTATTTTCATATAAAAACCAAGCCATATTAATACACAAAGTAGAACATATAGTCTCACAATTTAAAGGGGATAAAATGCAGTACAAATAATCGTAATTTTATCTATAAAATTGGATTTTTTCCTAAGTATCAATTGAACTAGCAACTTTAAGAAAGGAGACTAAAACTGCGATCGCACAAATTATACTACCACACGGTATATTACTGCTAAAACTTTCTATAATATTATTTTTAGCAGTCGTACGAACATATTTTTAAGGGCCTTTGCCCTTAAAAAAGGCTAAATTAAAAAAAGTATGTACCTATATATGATTTTTATACAATATTTCATAAACAATGTTTTATTTAATACTCTATTTAACTATCTTTGGAAGTCTTTTTTCCATAAAATTCTTGTTTATTAAATATCATTTAATGGCGGGACGACCCTAAAAATGCTCATAGACTACTGGCTTTACGGAGTGTTGCTGTTTTATTTCAGTTTGACCTGACTAAAATTAAAAACATCTAAATTTCAATAAAGTACATGGCTGGCTGTAACCATCTGCTTGAGATCCCGAGAATTTAATAAAATTCAGTCCAAGCCTGAGCACGCTATCAGACCAAAAATTAATAAGATAAAATTAAAAAGCTTAGAATAACTATAGTATCAGGACATTAAACACCTCAGTGAATATAATGCTCTGATAGTAGCACAACCAAAGGGTTGCGAATCAAGAAGCTTAAAATATGGATTTAATATGAATTAATAATTTAAATAACACCTAATTTTTAGAAATATTATGTTACACTTACGAATTAAAATCACTTGAAGACACAACAGACAATGGTTTATATTACAAAAATGTGATAATCGTTAATAAAATATTTTACTAAAATTCACAACAGTAAAACATGTTTACGTACATTCAATCGTTTGGTTAGTGCACGCCGAAAAAATTTTATTCCGACTTGTCCACGCATCACTTACAGAGTGCATTAGTCGTACTTTAAAGTTAACATAATTTTATTTGTTAAAGTGTTAGCCAAAGTAATATGAATACACCTCTGAAAGCCACATCCAAACCCACATCTATCCTCGGAAACGGTATCTATGTGAAATAAGTCGAGAGTGTGATGCAAGTTAGTAATCTGTAATAAGAAAGTTTTTCGTATAGAGAAGGACTAACCAACGAGCATACAGTCTACTTGGTTGTAAATGGGTGCTGTTACCCATAGACATCTTCAAAAATCAATGATTAAACAACCAAGTTAGATTCAAAGATCAAAAGGAGGGTCTGTACGGCGATGTGTTACTAGTTCTATCCTCAACGACTCTAGGTAACCGCGCCGCTGATGTGGCAGTAGTGAGGCCACGGAAGCAGAAGCGTGTTGGTATTGCATGTACTATTATTTATTCTGTGGTATTGCGCTGATCTTGATAATGAAACGTTGTATACGAAATTTTCCCTGGCTATATAGCCACCGCATAACGGACTTGAGGTAACCCGTTTTGAGTAGATGGAAATTAATGTTGTGGAAGAAAACACACTTTGTATTTCGACGCATCAGTAGTTTTCCTCTTCTGTGGAGGTTGGCCGCGAATGTGATCGAAAGCGTTTCCGTAACCCAGTATTTATGCGGCCAAGTGGAATAAACCGTCCTTACTTCAAGAGACAGTTCGTGAGGCTTTTCCGAAGAAAACAAGGCGCATGCTTAATGTTAATTTCTTCCCGAAAGACATTGATAGCAAAAATAAAACGAATAAAGATAGTTCATCCTTATATCAACCCATAAATGTCTTGACTTACAAAATCGTTCATGATCTTGAACTTGTTCCCTTAGAAACTCATAAAAACTGCGTAAAACGGAAAAACGACTCTGCGAAAATTTTATTATGAGAACACATCAATTTCGTAGCACCAGTATTATTTTATTAGTTTTCGGTACACATAGCTATGCAATTTAAAAAAGTTTCATAATTAAATATTCTTTTTATATTCCGAATCATAACCATCGAAGAACGGGGAAAGAACCTAGAAGAACAAGATATTGCATTTGGATATACCCTCCGTTACCTTATATCCGCGATTATGACTTCGACACAAGTGGTTCTTATGTATCATACTGCTGTTTTTCCTAATCGTTAGTAAAGTGAGCCGGCAATCCTTTCAAGTGGTAACATTGCACCTCAGTCCTCTTAACGTTTTTATGGGACTTACGAAAAATTATGTCACTTTGTGTAAATTAAAGCTGCTACCATCTATCCATTTTAGCCAATAAAAGTCCACTGTTGAACATAGGTTGAACATAGTTTACACGCTTGGCGAGCGGATTGTCAAAGGCAGTTTTTTATTTTTTTTTACCAGGAAGATGCCGTTGCCCATTCCCTGTTTCAATTTATCGTTTTATGACACCCACGGGAAAGGATGAAGGATGTAGAGAGCCAGCACAATTACAGGTTGTGAGGCATTCTACCTTAGACTTCGAGAAGCCTTATTTTTACATCAAGTTGATTGCCGGTATCTATAGGCTGCAGTAGCCACTCACCATCAAGTGAACTATAAGTTTGACACTATTATGAAAAAGTAACAATAGTTGTGACAATGAAAATCGGAGTCGTTTGCTTGAGTACCATAATAATAGACTAAGAAAAGGCAGGGTGTGATTCATAATGATTATATTCACATCATATCCTCACTTTATGTTTGAAAGGAAAAATTTACAATACATTTTTCTCATCTATTATCATTTCGTGAAAAATATTTTGTACTTATCAGTCCTTCGGCCGAGTAAACTTTTCCAAGATACGGATCGCGAAAGTAGTTTATTCTTGTTTGTAGCGTGGGATTATTTCTAACAGCAGTTATATACAAAGGTATAATTTGTTTGAAGGTATGGATTTCAGTTACGTGAAAATTCGTTCATAATTTTTTGATAACAAACAGTTTGTTTAAATATTTAGGTCGTTAAGCGATATTTCTAAAAACTAACACTCCTTCAGTAACCGTAAAAGAAGTGGTAAAATTAAAAATTTTGTACAAATTCGACTTCGATTTATTTAAAGTAGAACATCATCAATATAATCGAAATCAAGCAAATACACATTATTAAGGATCACTCAAAAACTTCTGGTTAGATCTTGATAAAATTTATATGGGAGCACATAAGTATCACTAGCCTTTAATTAAAAAATAATTATATCAATATCGGTTCACCACGAATAAAGTTCTGAAGTTACACAGAAAATAATTCAGTCAAATTGAGAATCTCCTACTTTTTTGAAATCGCTCGTTAAATTAAAACTAATCAAAAATTGTGAAGTATTTTTTCACTGACCCAAAACCCTATTAAATTTCAAGACAGTGTGCACCTGTGTATTAAATAATTGTGCTTGGTCCTTTACAAAAACATGGTTACATACAACTTCACACAAATACCAACCAGTAGTTGGTATAGAACAGTACAGTAGATACTATTCATACTTATTATAGAATTATTAACAAAAAAAAAAACCACTTACAAAAGGACGATACCCTCGTCTTTTTAAGTGGCTCTTATTTATTTTTCATCATCACCATCTTTATCATTACAAATATTTTAAAGAAAAATACTAGCAATACTATCAACAAAGCTGATAATTCTAAGGCTTAGTTTGAAAATTGTTATGCTACTCGTAAAAGTATGTGCGCATCCGAGTCCATGACTTTTTACTTGCGTACACCGTATTCTTAACCATAAAGCTTTAAATAGACTACCTGGTTTTAAGCCAAGCCGCAGTGTTTTTATGTTCATACCCAAAGAGTTACCTGAGCCATGTCGTAGCCTCACCGTCACCGAAAAATTTTGCGCTGAACAGTAATTCGGTGGCGAATACAATTCAGTATAGAACCGCTAACAATTTTCATCGTTAAACCAACCTAGAAATTGGTGAGAAAACATTTACCGCTAATGAAATAAAAAAAAAAAAATGCCATACTGTAGTATTTTTTCTATTGTATTTATTAGATTAATCAATCTTACCCCACCAAATCTCCCTCTCTTGCATTAATTAAATTTATTAAATATTCAGAATCGATCTATTAAATTAAAATAAATTTAATACAGTGAAACCCGGATACATCGGATCTTAAGGGACCTAGAATATTTTATAACTTATAGAGGCTTTTCTTTTACCCAGTTTTAATAATTTACCGGCGTAAATATTTCCTTCCGATTACAATCTGGGTGTATTAAGAGCATGAGTGAACAAAATTATGTTAAGGCACAGTGATTTACGAGCCGAGAGATTAAAGAGCCGTGGTAGCTCAGATGGTTAACGCTCGCTGTAAACATCAGAACGCAACGCGAATAACCCGGGTTTGATCCCATCCGGCACCAATGAAATCGTTAATTACAATTTTAAGTGCTGATTTACCACGTGCTCGGCGGTGAAGGAAAACATCGTGAGGAACCCTGCATGTCTGAGGAATAAGAAAAAAATATTTCGAAGACATGTGAAGTTCGCCAACACGTATTGGGGCAGCGCGGCGGACACTTCCTTGTCCTAAAGCCCTCCCAGAAATGAGGCGAGGCCTGTGTCAAGTGATTTACAGTCTAGGACTTCATTACCACTTACTACCGGGTAGGATTTTAGTCGAGGACTGGATTTTATTAAGTAAAAATAAATAAATGATCCCATTATAACAACATATATATCCTTATTTTGTACACAAAACTCTGCACTGGCGACGTAATATTAAGTATAATATACACAAAAGGGTGACGCGACAGTGGATGCGATTAACTACCTACTAATGCAGCTTGTATACACTAACTACTTGTAAGGCTATTACATGGGAATTAACTAAATTACAAATCTCTAACCGACAACTTTTTTAATAATCGCCCATCATTTATGGACGAATCCCTCTAAGTACTCTCACTTTTACTTCCTTTTAGGTCACAATCGTTTTGACGTTTCAGTACGTGCTTCGTGAGAGATATTGTTAGTAGGTCCCTATACGTACAATACAGGCGTACGAGGGACAAGAAAGAGCTTTAAAAGTGTTCCTTTGTAACTGAGACGTGTGGACGACGTTAGGCTGGTTTAAGAGATCATAATTTCTCGTAAACACTTCTTAACGTTATGCGACTTAGTTTTTACTGGGACAAAATTAACTTATATTTATTATATTGCCGTGTCATAGTGACAAACATATTCGAGGTGGTATACCACCAGTCTAATAGAGCCTATAAAAGTCCAATGCTGAATATAGGCCTAGGATAGGATAGGCCTAGGATCCTATATTTTATTATTATTATTTATATTATTATCCTAAATTGCCAAGATTGCTTGACAGGCAAGTTGGTAACCACAGTTGTCATTGTTTGAGTGTTTATCAGGAAGATGCTGCCTCCCATCTTTTTTTTCAGTCTCTCTCTGTTGCCTTATGAAACGGAGTAGTAGATATGCTTATACCGCCAGTATACCACCTCTTAATATATATGAATTCGTCCTCATAAAGATATTTTACAAGAAGTTTTAACCATAATCAATCCTACATTCCAAGCTGAAAAAAAAGGGTAAAGGGTTAAACCCCTTGCTCCGTGTTACGAGACATTTGTTTACCCCGAAACACAGGATGTCAGACTGACAATTTTCTTCGCATCTGTAATTTAATTGGTTCTATTTTTGTAACGTCTGTTATTTTATCGATTTCTTTTTGTATTCCTGATTTTCTATACCAATTAATAACCATAACTACATACTAAGATACATATTATAAATATAATTACACAAAGGTATTATATAGATAGACAAACAATATGTAGGTGTATATATATATAAAAAAAAAAAAAAAAAAAAAAAAAAATATACTAAGGCTGTTCAGATGACAAGCGCTCAACCTCGCGCTTACAACTACATAAGTTTTATCCAGGCCGTACACATGCTAACGCGCGCTTTATTAAAGCGCGCGTTGAACGCTGCGCTAGCGCTCGACTGTTGTCAACGCGCGTCAACGCGCGCTTTGAGATCATTGGTTTTCTATTTTAGGTACCGTTCAGTTGAGCGCGCGCTTTTGATGCGGAGATACGTATTTTAGGGTTCGCTCAGTTCATCCAGAAATCGTCCGAAATGGAAACGGAAGCTTTTAATACTGAATTATTTATAGATGAAATAGAGAAACGTCCTGCGATATGGGACATGACAAGTAGCATTTATTCAGATAAAAACTTAAGGAGACGGGCTTGGGAAGAACTCGTCCTTATATTCTGTGAAGGGGATGACAATGAAGAAAAGAAAAAAATATTATGTGAGTACATATATTTATATTTTCAATCAGTATTTGTTACAAATTAAATAATACGATGTAGCCAATCAACTTTTTCTTCGTTGATGAAATAATTTGTTAAATGTACTCGAACATTGTCCGCCTGTCGCAAAGCACGTCCGGTATAATTTGAAACTAGATTTTCCAGTGGTGGGGTGAAGTATATCTTCATAATTGTAGCCATCTCTCATTCTGACATGATTGTGTAGTGTACATATCGATTTTACGATCTTTTCTGCAAAACCGGTGTTAACATCCAACGGCCTATGTAAAATACGCCATTTATTGCACATTATCGACATACCGGCGTGCTAATGTCCAACGGTAATTAAATATTTTTTTAGCATAAGTTAGTGACCTACCCCCATAAGGCCGCATTAAATTTTCCATCATGGCAAAAGCTTCGTCAGCTACTATCACGCATGGCAACACTGTTGGTCTATTTTGTATTAACAATGCCTTTGTCTCAGGTAGGTTTAATGATCTTTCTGTGAATTTTTTGTGCAATGAAGAATTCTTAAATATACCTGAGTCACTGTTTTTACCGTAGGCACCTATGTCAACCCATACAAAACAATAGTTTGCATCCGCTAGCGCCAATAAATCTAGCGAAAAATAATATTTATAGTTGTAATACATTGAACCCGATTGTTCAGACTGGATTAACCGTACAAGGCTCCTAAACAATTGGGAAACTTTGAGTTCTTTTCAAATATTGTGGATTTCTCATACCACTTTTCTTTCGTTGGTTCACTCATAACAATGGGTCTCAATTTTCTCCAAATAGTTTCACATACATGTGGTATTTATTATAGTAGCTGCAGTAGATTTGCCAATTCTATAATCGTAGCTTAGTGTCCCAAGTGAACATCCTGTGGCCAAATATCTGGAAAAAAAACATAAAATCTTAATAGAAATATTTGAAAAGAGAAGAAGAGGCTAGTCAACTATTACTAAATTCTATTTTTTTTTTCAGCGTCATCCCTGCAAAAGAAATGGAAGAGTTTACGAGACAATACATAAGAGAGGTAAAAAAAATTAAAACTGTTAAGTCTGGATCAGGAGCTTTGAAAAATTCCTCATATATGCATTATAATAGACTACGATTTCTACAGGCATCTATAGCCAACAAAGATACAGAAAGTAGTTTCGATACAGATAATGCATCAGCTTTGCCAGAAGTTGCTAGTCCCCACTTTAAGAGTCCTACTACTTCAAGAAAAAAAAAACAATAAATAAGTTCTGCTGACGAAAGATTTGCAAGCATATTAGCGCAAAGATAGCTCAGAAAAATTTTTCGGAACCAAAAGATGACGATGAAGACAAGCTGTTTTGTTTGTCATTCGTTAAAGAGATTAAAAAAATCCCGGAATATAAACTACCGCACTAAAATTGACATTTATAATTTAATCTTCCAAAACCAAAAACTTCAAGGACCGCAACATAAATCATTTGAAAATCAAAATTATCGTAACCCGTTACCACAACGAAGAAATTATTTGCCACAAGAGCAGCGTAGTCAAGCTTCTGTCGAAGGCTTTCAACAACATGATTATAGATCACAGCAATCTAGTGTGCCAAATAATTTACCACATTATGGTTATACTACAGCAATGGGATCTCTATCGCCAGTAGCACACACTCCATCGCCTGCACCAACCAACGCCAGCAGTGAATCGGAGATAGAGTTATTCTACGATTAACAAAATCTTCTTTTTCCTTTTTTTTTGTTCCTAAACAAGTATTGATATAAAACTTGTGTCTGAAGTCGAGTCATTGCTGAACAAAGTCTCGGATCAGGGGCGACTAAATCTAGTTCAGTTCAATTACCAGAAGACACATGTTTGCGCGTTTACCGCTAAAAAGAACCCGTTTGACGGATCTCCTCAATTTCAAGGCACTCCCCTTGCTGCCTCAGCTAGCATCGGAATCCTCGGCTTCGACACATCAAATAGTGTATGGTATCGTGGTCACTTGGAGAGGAAGGCCAAATTGGCCTCTAAAAACCTTAGCATGCTCAGCAGAGCGAGACAGTATTTCATGCCGTTACATCGCTTGCAACTTTATTCAAATACGCAACTGTTGTCGTCTCTGGGCCGGGACACCCCAGCGCCAGCTCCTTCCACTTGACCGCATCCAGCAGAGAGCAGTTCGAATCGTCGACGTCCGAATTCTTTCTGATCGGCTCGATTCACAGGTGCTGTGTAGAGATGTCGCATCCCTTTGCATTTTCTGTCGCATCTACTATGGAGAGTGCTCTGAGGAATTTTTCGGATTAATACCGGCCACCAAACTTAATGAACGCTTATCGCGTCATAATTTCAAATACCATCCTCATCATCAGGATGCTTGGCGGAGTTTTCTTCCTCGCACAATTTCTCTGTGGAATCGTTTACCACCGGCGATTTTTCCGGACCGATACGACTTAGGGATCTTAAGGACCAAGGAACGCACCTACAATTTCCCTGGTGTTACGGTTGTTCATGGGCGGCGCTATTCACTTACCCTCAAGTGAGCCGCACACTAGTTTGCCCCCTTTTCTATAAAAAAAGAAACGGTTATCGGCAGCAGCATTTTCCTTATGACAACACAAAATAATAAAAAACTGCGGTTGACAACCTGCTCACCACGCGTGTCTACTACTACGTAACTATGGAAAATCCTGATGTGTGAATATAGGATTATCTACGGAGGAGGCCTATGTTCAGCAATGGACTTTTATAGCTGTAATGGCAACGATAAGGTGGCCTTAGTTATTGAAGGTGGTTAAAGAACGTTAGTTAAAAAAAATCTCTTATTATGCCATATTTTAAGCCTAATGCTATCGATAAATCGCGTTTTGTAATAAAATATTTTAAATGACAAGTTGTGGAAAATTTAAATTTTAGAAATTTTTTTTTAGAAATCACTTAAAACTTTTCTAATTTATTTAAGAGTAAGAAGTACCAAATTTGATAATAAAGTCCTAACAAACTCGGGAACAATTTACTTCTTGGCTCTGTTCCATTGTCGCTTTGAATAAGACGTAAAAGTGTGTAAATTACGAAAACTTACATTTACATTTTTATTTACAACTACATTTACAAGCTTAACGATTTAATACCCGCCTCTTTAAGTCTCAATAAATCTTTTTGTTTAAGATTTACACAATTCTTTTCATTTTTCGTTTTATCCTACTTTTCCTTTTTACTTTTTAAGTTGGTTACAAATCATGAATTTATTTACACCCTATCAAAAGTGCCTCATAGAGTAATATTTGCCACAGTCTCCACACTTGGCAGGTGAGTTGGCAACTGCAGCTTTTTGTTATTTTTGAGTCGTCAAGAGGATGTCGCTGCCCATCTCCTATTTAATTTCTCTCTGTCGCATCTGACGGGTTAATATGTGGTATTTGTTTTTCATACACAGCCACTACACGACGGCAAAAATTATGAATATTTTCTTAAAATTATAGTTTGAGCAACTGCAACCAATTCAGAATATTTTTACAATTTCAGAATCTTAAAACGAAAGTCTAGGAACTTACGAAACTAAAAAGTGGTCCTACACTGTTGGTCGTATAATATATAATTCAAAGTCAGCAGCAACTCACTAGTTAAAATCACAATATGGAAATCCACAGCGGAACTAGTATAACAAAAATATTATGGCGACAAACTAGATAGAATCTTAGAGAGCTCTACTACCTTTTATATAAAAGTAAGTGTGACAAACGATCGCATAGTCCACCTGATGCTAACTAGATACTGTGTAGCTCATAGACATCTACAGTTATTCTCGATTATTTATTTAAAAAATAAAGCAGATTATTTTTTCACCCTTAGTACTGAGATGGGGTTCTAGTTAAAAGGATAACTAGTTTTCGTCTCTCATCAGCGATAAATTTTGGTACTGCGAGCCGCCTGCCAAGCGTGTGAATCAAGGCAAATCCTACATCGGAGAGGCCCATCACTAGCGGTGGACTTTTTCTAGCTGAAGAAGAAGAAAATGCATATTTATCAATATAATTAATATTTCATTTTAAATAATATTTTATAATGAAAGTTGTAATTATTTTTTTCAAGCATACCAAAAGCTTAAAAGCGTATTAAAATATTATTTTTGTATGTTATCTTTTCCCCTACTGCGTATACCTTATAACGAAAATGAAAATAATCTTTGCTTCTAAGACAAATTAATACAAATTTAATAATTTGAATATTAACTTATATTATTTTGTGAAGCCTTAATTATACAGAAATTAACCAGATTTTATGAGTGAACTTTACTGTTAAGTCACGTTTTCGTTATTTCGGCATGCGTAGATTACTTAACACAGCTTGATAATACTATTTGTACAATTAAGGAGCACTTGGTAACGAGTAAGTTCGTTTTTTTTTTTGTTAAAAACTAAAGAAGAGATTTTATTGATATCTTAATCGGGCGTACGTTTTTACAGAAAGAATCGTGGAAAGAAATCGCTTCAGAAGCGATAATATTTATTATTATTTCTTTTTTAAATTCTACGAGCTAGGATTAGTTGACTTACGAACGTACGTACACAGATTTTTATAAAGAAAAAGTGTGATAAGCATGCAGACAGTCCACCTGATGGTAAGTTATTGGTGCCCGTAGATATCTTCAGCTATTCTCGATTACGAACCAAATTGCAAACGCGTTGTTTTTCTTACCAGTAAAAATGAGGTTTTATACACTCACCATAACATATTTTACACACACATGGTATTTTGTGAAAGCGTGCTCCTACAACAGTGGAGCCGACCCATTTATGCCGTAGTCTTAATAAAGCTATATCTATTAAGTATTTATGTAAATTTAAGTAATTTTAATTAATAATAATATTATTTATAATAATTGTAACAATCGCAAAAAAAGTTAGATACTAGTGTACGCCTAAAAATATAAAAAATCTTCACCAAATAGTAAGTCGACTAAGCTTGATTATCTCCATAAATAAAAATCAATTGCTGTTCTTTAGTCTCGCTGAAAATCAAAAACGGCTCGACCGATTTCGATAAAATTTTTAGCGTGAATTTGAATAGTTCTATTGATAGTTTAATTTCATTTTAAGACCCGTTAGGTGGTTCCGTGGTCACAGAATGTAGTGGGTTCAGAAATCACCCGTGCGAAGCCGGGGTGGATCTCTAGTCATAAATAAGTTTAAAATAAACAGAACATTTCGTAATGTGTATAGTAGAATAATCGGAAAGACCAACATTGAACTTTTTATAAATATTACTCTACTTATTTTATTGAAAATAGACTAAGTACCTTGGTAATATGTGGCATATTAGAAGCGCTCGGTATTTAGTACCACTTTCATAGTTATGCCACTTTACTCCGAGGTAATTCAAGTAAAAATACAGTCGGAAGCAGCCGGTTGGAAAATTAAAATGTCGCAGTTGTCCTGAAAATTGTAAAACTTTAACTTTATATTACTAAGTCACTCCCCAATAATGTTAAAAATTATTAATCTAAACGTTACCAAATTCCACCACAGGTACGCACTAGTACTATATTCCATTTTATATGAGAATGGCTTAAGTCATTACGTTCGCGTAGTATATTCTTTATTATAAGGGATCATTCATTCTTCATCATTTCATGTCAAGAACCTATAAAATAAATAAGCTCCATGGGCAACAAGATGCGTTGCCGACCTTTAAGAAAGGAGTAGACTCATTTCTCGACGGTCCCAAAGTCGTAACCGACGGCGAAACTGCTGTCGACGTAAAATTACACAATGTATTCGGCAGAATAATTTTGATGTAACGCACGTCGGTGCCTGGCTTGTGAATTACCAACTATCGAGATCATATAGACAGAATTTACAGTTATATGTAGATTGTGGTATTTATCTGCTGGAATAAATAACCCTTACAATTTTTCGCAGTTGGTGTAGATGCTACCATTTGGATGATTGGCGGTTCAACAATGTGCTGTGATTTACCAGAAGTCTTCTACCTCACAAAATTTTTTTATTTAATCCGGCAAGGTCTTCAAAGGTGCCAGTGTCTAGCACTGTGATCATCAAACTGCCTGCTAAGCTTAGCAATTAAGGAAAATCGTCACTACTACGGAAACGACACATAAGCAGATTATTACGGGCGAACCACCTACTACAGTATACCTGACATAAGACCTGGAACGACGTCGAGAAGCAGCGTTAAAGGTGCACAGTGTATGGTACTACGATCACCAATCTATCCGCCATGTGTGACGTTTATGCAGATCCTCCCCACTACCACTAGTCAAATAGTAATTTTAGAAATTACTTTGTAGGTTATTTGTTAAAAATTAATAAAAGTGTGCGAGCGGATGTTCAACTTGATCTCTTGCTTACGCGATTACTCATTATTAGCAACAAAATAGCAGTTTGCACTATAGATTCAGTACGGATTAAATACAGCTGGACCTTACACAATCACAGAGTAGTGTAACATGTGGGACGTAATTAAATAATAACACCAAAGTATGCAAACCAACAGCAAAACTTCCTATCTCAATGAAACACAGGGCAGCCTCTCAGCAACACGACCTTCCGGGTCTGTAATAAAAGAATTACCCCAAAGTGTATTAACGACATTAAGACTCGTAGAATTACCGACTGATCCCTCTGAGTTGCCTGCGTCTTATCAATTAATTAATAAAGTACTGCTAGAACGAGTGCGAGATTGCAGTTCTACCCTCGATTTTTCGTATTTTCTTTTATTTTTTTATCCTCAATACTAACAGTGGCTTATTTCTAACATTTTGCTTGATTCTAACAGTTTAATATTTATAGAGTCAATATTTTTATGACACGACCGAGTTTACACTAGACTCCCGTAAATTCTCAATTAAAATCGTGACCAGACTACACTATTACGGATGAACCCATTTTACACTGTTTAGTATAAAATTTTGAATTGCTCGAAAAATATATTTTTTAAACAAAATACAAGAAAACCCAATTTTGATACTTCAATTCAAAACTCGTTATACACAAAAACATTTCTTATAGAATAAGGGGGACAAACGAGCACACAGTTCACCTGATTAGATTAGTAGTAATTTGATTCTGTGGGCTTACATATATCTTTGATTAAGAGTCAAAATGCAGATGGGTTGTCATCTCTGAGGACTAAGATGAAATGCCTCGGTTCCTGCAAGAAGGGTCTCCAGTTCTCTACACTTACCATACAAAATACAGCAGCATTGGGCTGCTAGTTTACACTGGTATTCTGTAAAAGCGTGATCCTTCCCCGGTCAAGCCGACCAATTCGTGCTACAACCATAAGCTGCAGCCTGGTTCTACCACGCATTAACGTAACCAATTGCGGTCAGGTTTTTTGTGTTTAAAACATAATTGATTCAAAAGAAAACTAGATCAAATATTTATTATGTAATTAGAAGTTAGAAGGTTTGGAGACGACATTCTGTAGATTTGCAAACGATATGCTTACTGCAAAAAACGTACGTAATAACGATTTGTATGTTACTAACTTACAAAGAACGTACGAATTGTCAACATAGTCGTGTTTAAAAGCCTACTGATTACTGCAAAACATTTTTTTATAGAAAAGCGGGCAAACGAGCATGCGGCTCACCTGATGTTAAGTGACTACCACCGCCCATGCTTGATTTCCTCAATTAATGACATAAACCACATACCTAAGCCACTATCCATCAACTTCCTGCGTAGAACTAATATAAAGTAAAAGCATATAGATAGAATAAAGTATCAGTTCGCATCTATAATATTTCTTTATAGCATATAGGTGACAAACACAGTCCACCTAATTGATGGTCAGTGCATGTTGTGGCTCATAGACATCTACATTTATCCTAGATTAAGAATTAAAATGCTGAGCATTATCACCTCTAAGTACTAAGTTGGGATGCCTCGTTTTCAGTAAACAGGGTCTCTGATTCTCTACACTCACCATAAGAAACGCAGCAGCATTGAGTTGCTTTTTACGCTGGTATTCTCTGAGAGCGTTGTTCTATCTCGGTAGAGCTGACCCATTTCTGCTACAACTAATATAGTTGCAGCGTGGCTTTACCACGTATTAGTACTCATCTATACTTATCATAAATCTATAGAAAAGACTAAGATATGTTTATTGTAATAAATATATTCCGAAACCTTAATGTAGCTGATTTTTTATGTATTCAAATAATTTGCTAAGAATGTGTGATCATCTTTGAATAGTAATTAATGGGCTAAAAATTCCGAAATTACATGGCTGCTTGTTCCTCGGAACAAATAACCCTACCCGTTGTTTTAAACTAAATAATTTGTATTGCTGTAGAATGCGAAACTACAAAAGTAAAACCGAGAGTGGTACTGCCTTCGAAGCATTGTAAGGTCTAGCGAAGCTTACACGTTTTTAAAAGTCCGGCAACAATTACAGGTGAATTTACCTGATGAAGTTGAAGATTGAGATTGAGAAGATGAAGTTGTAGTTATTTATGGGTGGCGGTCACTTATAACCAGTTGAGCCGCATGCTCGTTTATCCCCCCTTAAATAAAAAGCAGTGGATCTCTACAGTGTCAAAACTACCAATACAGAATAATGCGGAGTTGGATACAACTCAGGTAACATCACGGAACATTAATAAAATGGATGTAAACCAAGAACCTAAGTCAACGACGTGAGGATTATCAAAATTGAAACATCTCCTCACAATTGTGAATCGTTTCACCAAAGTGCCACTCAGAATATAGAAACCGACAACAAATAACTAAAAAATTCAAATAATTTCACATTCTGAAGTTGGCGCTAAGACATAGTGCTTAATAATAAACGCCCAACTTCAGATTGTGTGTATGTTATATTTTTTTTACTTGATTCTTTGACGTTAACCCAACATTAAATAAAAATCTTCAAAATCGGGTTTCATTTCGTGAATATATCGCGCAACATACACAAACAAAAAAGAACATACCGTCGAATTGTGAACCTTCTCCTTTTTAAACTTGGCTAGATCGAATATTATTAAAAGGAATAACAGTATACATGGTCAAAGGTGAAAAATAATAAATAAGCATAAAATGTCAAACTACAAGAAAGCGAACGTTTATATAATATTAACGGAACAAACCCCAAGGACGGAACAAGCCCCGTGGCGGTGTTGTTTGTATCGCTCCAACTATTGTTAAAAAAATCTAGAAAAATCTATTATCATATTATACGTATTTCGTGGAATATCTACAAATACTATTTCAACACGTATAACGAGACACTTTAATAAGACACTTCATTTTCATAATCGCTTTCACGGCATTTGTTTTAAATATATACACTTAAAACTTAAAATAAATAATATATCAATTTTTTTCTTATTTTTCTTTTCATTACTTTAAGTTTTACATCATAAAATTTACATGGCAGTAAAAAATAAAGTATACCGACATGTTTAATAATTTATAGTACACCTTAAGATTAATACTTTACAACAAAAATACGAAAAACCTTAACATAATAAATACAAAGTTAAGGATAACTTCCCATGCAAGAAAAGCATGACGAGAACTTAAGACATTGCTTCAGGTAACTTAAAGTTTAGATAGCTGACTTGCGTTTAGAGTAACTTGTCAATGTAACACTTAAAGTTATCCTTAACAATAATTAAACAAAAGTAAATAAATAAAGGGCAAACCCTCAGAGACATATTAAAAGTACAGCCCACATTAGATAGATTCTCATTTTCTATATTATTGTATGACATAGGAGTAGCGTAGCAAAAGAGTGGCTGCAGCTCACGTGTCACGCCTGTATCCCAGGGGTTGGTAGTCTAAAGCGTAGCGAGCTACATTGACCTCTTTAAGCCAATAATATGGATTTAGATAGAAAATTTGTTAAGGAGTGATACGTGGTAAGCCCATCACCTACACCGTTTTGTACCCGATATCACATTAGTCGCCATTTACGATATGATATATGCAAATAACACAGTTCGCTTAATCTTTTTTGTTATAAGTACCACATATTTTACACAATTTATACACATATTACTTTATAAAATTTATACGTGATAGAGCAACGCTGCAGCTTTATTATGGTTGTAACACGAATGGGTCGGCTCGACCGGGGTGGACCAGGAATACCAGCGTAAAATAGCAGCTTAATGCTGCTGTGTTTCGTACGATGAGTGTAGAGAAACGGATACCCGTTTTACTGGAATCGAGGCATTCCATCTTGGTCCTCAGTGGTGAAAACGCATCTGCATTTTGATTCTTAATCGAGGTTAAATTCAGATGTCTATGGGCCACTGCACCCACTTACCATCAGGAGGACTGTGTGATCGTTTGTCAACCTTATTCTATAAAAAAAAAACTCATAAACTAAGCACACGTCACAAGTTTTACAGCACGCAAGCAAGCTAGGTTTAATTCCCATCGGCATCAAAAAAACTGTTAATGTAAATTTTAATTGCTTTTATTTTATATTTAATATTTACCAAGTATTGGTGCCGAATTTCTTAAATACATAGTTTCCTTACGAGCCGTTGCCACGTATTGCAAATACACAAACACCAAAATTACTTGCTTGAAAATGTATGATTTACCAATTTCTCGAATTGTGATTTGGCATTTTTTAGCCATTTGTTAGTTGCCAGCATATCGTGTATATGAGGTTGACGTTTGTAGAAATATTTTATTTCACTTTTGAAAAACAAACATAAAAATACTTTAACTGGGTTGTCAATAACTAAAAAAACTATTGAAGAATCGATAAAAATTTGATGGGATCTCACAACATAATATTACGATGTGTACGCGAATAAACGAAAAAGAAAAAAAATGTTAGGCAAGAAACTTCATAAATCAGGGACGCTTCAATTGTTGGCGGATTCAAATTGCTTTTTATCTTACTCGTGGTTAAGAATAGTTCTTCGTTAGTATGATTATTGTTATATTACAGTTATGAGTGAAGTTTTGGCACAAAATACAACATAATAGGTTTTGGCGATAACTTAACTGGTAGTAGATGGTTGTTCTTGTCTTATCGTTTATATGTAATTTATATAATAGTTTGAAGTAGAATTTTATTTGTAAAAAAATCAAATGTAAGTGTTAAAACAAGGGTTCTTATGATACTATAAATCTCAAGTTATTTTATCCAGCTTTTGACGGCTTGAGACTACTATCGTCATCTTTTTCTATCTTCTGGATTTAATAAGCCTCAAAAAATTTATCATTAACTTTATTTATTTGCATTAATTTTATATCACGTTAACTAATTTTCAATTTGAATTTGGAAGCACTGCCAATTTTTATTACTGTTATTATATGCAGCCAGTATGTGTTGGCTCGAAGGGGTCCCTAACAGAACCACGCCCTAACAGAATACCGGCGTCAAATAGCAGCTTAATGCTGCATGTTCCCTATGATGAACTTTGATAACCTAACCTTTTAAATGCCAACGAAGTATTCTGTATTATTCCTCAGGGGTGATGATAACGTTTTGATTCTATTCCTAATAACGTATAGATATGTAGGTCTATCGATCGCTATATTCTTTAACCATCAGATATAGCTTTTACCATAGAATAGAATAAAATAGGATAAAACAGAGTAGAATAGAGCAAAATGGATCAGAATGGAGCCGAATGGAGCATAATGTAGCAGAATGGAGTAGAATGAAGTATATTGGAGCAGAATGGAACAGAATAAAAATGATTTAACAGAATAGAATAATTTTTAATTCAATATAGAAAGGAATTTTTTACTTTCCTTAGGACTAAACCACTGATGGTTTGGTGACAAATCAAATTTGTGTTGCAGAAGTGAACGATAGAGTAGGAAAGGAACGTCTTACTCTTAAACTCTTTAACTTTATTGACCAAATTTGCGATATATTGAAAACGGGCCAAATTAGGAGTACCTTTAACCGACGAGCATGTATGCGTAGGTATATGGATGTAGAGGAGGAGAGAGAGGTATGTCAGGATCGTGCCAAATGGGAGTCTGTAGTCTCTGCCTAATCCTCTGGGTGACAGGCGTGAGTGTTTATTTTGGTTTCACTGGTGCAGAAGAAAACCTCTGTCCGGGGTAGAACCAGCAAGAATCTTAACGGGATTTTTTTAACCTGTTGATAATGGTAAGATGATCAAATATGCTATAATAACGGTTGGAATTGAAATGTAAAATGAAGCTTAAAATATTGTCCTGTAAAAAATAAAATATTTTATTTTGTAACAAAAACCGAAAAAATAAATTATCAGTCCACATATGTTTTTGTAAATCATGATCGTAAAATGGCGATAAATTGCGTTCCTCTCCAGCTATCATCGCGCTTTTTCCCTTTTTCTTGGAGCGTAAATTTTATAAATTGTGTGTAATACGTCTTTTGAAGGAAAAAAGGAAATACCTCCATATATAAATCGACTGCCTCATTGGTCTAGTGGTTGTGAACGCGATTGCTGATCATGAGGTCCCGGGTTGAAATCCACAAATAATTTATTGAGTTATTTCAAAAGCTGCCTGGAGGCCGGAAGTTGGCGCGTATCACTCTTGCGCCTCGGAAAGCATGTAAATCCGTTGGTCCTGCGCCTGATCTCTCTCCGGTTGTGACGCTTTACCGTCCCTTCGGCCTATGAGAGAGGGAACAGAGAGTGGACCTGTGCTTGCGCATACATTTGGGTACTATAATGCTGTCCGCAATAAATCTGTAAAAAAAGTTTTATCTGTAATTCGCATATTTCCTGGGCATAAAGTTCAGGATATTATTTAAATAATACTGAAGCCAAATTTGCCTATTGGGTATGTCTGCAAAAAGTAGTGGACATAGTTTCATAAAATTGGTATTTAGGACCCTGGGCAACTGATAAGGCTACCTTTTATCTGAAAATTCAGCTTATTAAAAGGTCATATCGTTCCCCTTTTTGGGAGCAAATTTTAATAACCGTTGTAATTTAGTATGAAACTACACCAACGTCTTGAGTTATATGTTTGGTTAAACAGCGCCCTCTCTTACCTTCATTTATTTATAAATTAATAAATCGATATAAATATTGAATATCATCTAGCAGCACAACATAGGTTTATTACAGAACAATATTACTATTTTCAAATAGTAAGGAAACGAGACTAACTTTTAAAAAGAAACAGATACTTCTCATTGATTAAAACTACTTTTACGGATTTTATCGCGTTTAATTTTACTTTTAATTATTTTTATTTTTTATTTCCCGGCGTTTCGTGTACTTTCCAGCACCCATGGTCCATGGTCCATTGACCATGGGTGCCGGAAAGCACCCGAAACGTCGGGAAAAAAAAAATTCCATGTCCATTGACCATGTCCACCCGAAACGTCGGGAAATAAAAAATAAAAATAATTAAAATTAAAATTAAACGCGATAAAATCCGTAAAAGTAGTTTTAATCCATGTGTAGTGTTCGCGTAAATATATAAAATCATTAGATACTTCTCATTAAAATCAAGCCCTAAGAATATTGTTTTATTCCATTGCGGTACATGATAGCAAATCTCAAGCATATTCTAGCACATGTGTTTTCAAATCTACAATCCAAGATGATAAGATGGGTACAACTTTCTTTAAAGGAATTTACGTGAATAATTCACAAATACGCGACTTTTTTTATAGAATAAAGGTGACGAACGATCACACAGTCCACCTGAGGGTAAGTGGAAGTTGTGCCCCATATACATCAATCCTTCTCGATCAAAACGCATTTTGGCACTCCTAAGGACAATGATAGAATATCTCGTTTACCGTAAAAAGGTTCTCCGGTTCTCTACACTCACCATAAGAAACATAGCAGCATTAAGCTGTTATTTTACGCTGGTATTCTGTAAGAGCGTGGCTACCTCGGTCGAGCCGAGCTATACGTGCTACAACCATAATAGCTGAGGCGTGGCTTTACCACGTATACATCTTTTTTACTGATTGCTATGTCTATATTGCAATTCCATTTTATGTGTGTTTGTAATGTTGTGCTGTATGACCAACGTTACAAAATATTAAAATATAAGAAAAATAAGAAACGAGGGCCATCGTTCTGGAAAAATACAGCCTCTTCATTAACCTCACATTTTTTATTCAAAGCAGCACATAATTTCATATACCGATCTTTAACTAATGTCCAAAATAGCCTTTCAACGTAACTCTTACTAATTATTAACGAATACTTGAAAATAAAATCAAAACGATTACAAATTTTGTTTTTATTCGTTTTGATGTAGATTGTATATAAATTATCCATCAAATAAATTATAACCTGACTGAATAAAGAGTACGCTAGTAATATATAAGTCAATGATAAAGAGTGAAACAATTGAACTATTTTATTAATAATAACTGTTATTTTTGATTTGTTTATTGATTTTTATCCTGTAAGTAACTTTTGTCTGATGATTCATAATTCGTCTCTTAAACCACTAATGAATTTTTACAAGCATTTCCGACTTATCGAGTGCTTTGTAGAACTCACAGGAGGCTAAAATCAGGTATCACGATAAAATAATCTTAAATACGTTAAATTCCGTAAAATTCCGTAAATTTATTTTATTTAACCATCAACATAGTCGCATTAATGTAATTAGTCATTCTTAATTGCAAAAATTACAATTGAAATTACAGTCAGTCATGATTTAAATGCAATACTCCGTACAAAGTACGGCAGTAAAGCGAATAAAATTATTTTGTCAAAAAATAAGAGTAATAACTTTTAGTACATATACTTCCGATAAACATATTATTTAAAATGTCCTTTGAATTTTTTGAATATTTTCGTGTTGTTTCGGACTTGTCTATTGTTCAAGTTTTGTAATAATATCCAAGCACACTGAATATTTCACTTGATAAGCTTTATTTTGTAGTTTCATACCTAATCGTAAATTATGAAAAATAATGTCAACTTTCTCTACTTGCTTATAATATATGACTTTTACAGAATTTGGCCTAATACATTTGAATAAAACATTATATTAATGAGATTTTTAATTATTTCTTGGTTGGAGGACTGCACACTTTTTAACTTTGGAAAAACTAACAAGAAATATAAACAGTAATTGTTTATTCAAGTTAACTGATAGGGTTTACTTACACAGTTCACCAGGAAAGGAAAGGTAAAGGAAGGATCACTTGAAAGCTCAAATGTAACTTACACCGGCATTCCATAGCCCTCCAACTTCTACGGGAAAGTTAAGTAACTTATCTTAAATGGTATCCATGACCGATTATACTCAGAGTATACCATGTTTCTTTGAAATATAATGCTACTTTTAAATATTTTTGTGTAACTTATGAAGGCTTTGAAATTTTAACTAAATTAGAATTTATTAGTATAAAATTTAATTTTCACGTAACACACATTACACACATCACTCACTATTCTCGAGTATTTCATAACGTATTTCATGACATATTAAAATTATTATAATTTTCATTTAAATTCATAGAAATAGTTACCCTCCCGCTCTAGAATGAGGGTAAAATTCAGGGTGTATTTATTTGTCAGGCTTTGTAGCTTGAACGACTTGATGGATTTTAACATATGAGGTGTCGTTAGATTTCTTTTAATTGTGAGAGTAACACGGGCTACATAATATTTATATATTGCATCTGAAAATACAAAAGTAGGAAGGAGACATTTTTTTTAGTAAACTTTTAACGTGATCGGTTTTTTAATTGTTGTTTTAACCATTAAGCTTATTTTAACGTACTTCAAAATATGACTGCTAATTAGATAAGTTATCTTCAATCGAAAAAACGAAATCAATAAAATTATAAATATTTAAAAAAAGTAAAAACAACATTTCGTTTATTTTGCTGCATTTTGATTCGTAATGTATGGTTTATGGGCCACAGCAGCCACTTACCATCAAGTGGACTGTGTGCTCGTTTGTGAGCCTTATCTTATAAAAAAGTCACCATCAGAGCATTAATTGTTTCATTGTTTATTATAATAGTTTACATTTATAGACTTTCGATCACAAATAAAAATCTACTTCAAACTATTATATAAACTAGAAACGATAAGATGACAACGATCTACTTTCAGTAAAGTTATCACCATAACTTCACTCCTAACTGTAACTGTAACATAACAATAATCTTGCTAACGAAGAGCTGTTCTTAACCACGACTAAGGTAAAAAGTATAGCAAAAAAGTAAGCCGAAAACCTCACTGATCGCAATTTAAAAAAATGGATATAATATAAAGCATTAAAATCGTAAAAAGCCATAATTTTAAAGCCGTTCAATATCAACAAATTCGGGGCAATTTCGTTACTCCTTTTTACGCTAGAGGTCTTAATAGCGCGATTATTCGCTATCATATTAAACCCACTTTTCCCTTAGGAGACATTTTTATAAGTAATGTAATGAGGACCCTTTTTATCAGTGCTGCGCATAAGGTCATCATTTATTACTTTGTGTTGCAAGATGATGAATGAAAAAACTGGTATAAATATTCCATCTTAATAAGTTCTACTAAATCTTCCTACAAATGAAGTAATATTTCATTGAACGTTATTATTTAACTTTAAAGGAAAGCGAATTATGAATTTTAAATAAAATTACACAAGTAGACAAAAAAAGCTTTACTTCTAGCAAGTCCAACAAACCGAAGAAAATTTTTGTTAACTTGGTTCTTTAAGATATTCGACGGTTAAGTGCAATTATGGATCGGGCATTCAAGAATTATTGATTTTTGTGCGGTTTTAAAACTTAAAAAAATATGAATTTTAAATAAATGGTTGTGTTTTCCACTTGCGTTTAGTTAAAAATTTTAACTGTAGGAAATCAAGACTTGTAAGCATCCCTATTTATTACTGACACTGGACTAAGGCCTCTAAAAGAAGGTATTAAAATGCATGCAGGTTGAAGGTCCATATTTTAATACAGGCAGTTAAGCCTATGGTGTGCAACAGTTTGAAATTTCAAGTCTAATGCAGGATATCGAATATAATTATTAGATTTTCATGAGTAGTGATGATCCTACTAAAATACTCAAGAAATTATAATATTTTAAAAAAAATCAGACGTCCGGATGTGGGTGAAAACTAAATTATAAAGCTTCATATATACACGACTGAACATGCCTCCCCAAAAGATTGCCTCACAGAATTCCTCATCACTCCGTTACAAGTTATTAACCTCTCAACCCCCTAGCGGTCTCATGAGACCGCGGCCATATTCCGTCAAATCCCTAGCGATCTCATGAGCTCGCACCCACCCACAGCACTTTAACCCATAAAAACTTAGATATAGGTACTACTTTTCTATGAAATTTGACATTATAATATCAATATGAAATACTCTATCCTCTAGTGCAATAAAAAACTGTTATCCTATGAATATTTATTATGAATATTTATTTATAATCTACGTTCATTTCGTACGCCATTTTCGCGTCAATGTTATTGTGTTGATTTTTTGATTTTTGTAGTGTTTTATTAGTGTTTTAGTACAGTGTTTTATTATAAAATTCGAATGAAAGTTTTTGTATGATTATAATTTATGTTTTTACGTAAATAATTTCGAGTAATATATATTGAAATAACTGTGATGGTCACGCCGCTGACATTCGCTTGGTATGATTTTTTTGTTATCAAAATACAATAATTTTTTTTTGTAATGAAGTAAAACCTGACTTTTGTTTAGACCACAGGACGGTAAATTTTGTGTAGATTTTATAATGCGAAGCTTCTTCACATAAAAATAGTCTCTAAATAGAAGTTTTAATGGTTTTAAGTGGATGGATGTGGTCGCATGCCAGGAACACACCCATGGGTGGGTACCATGCATGGGTGGGTACCCACAAGGGAGCCCGGGGCAAAAAAACAGTGTTCTAATGTGTACACTGGGTAGGAGAGATACGTAGCATCAGCCGGAGAGGACACATATGTCTCAGTTAGAAAGAGTAAGGCCGGCCGTTTCCAGATGGTAGTGGACAGCGTTAAGGTTTGAATGAAGTCCCCTGTTGTTGCAGAAACTCACAGCTATCATGGCAGCTACTTCGCGTAATGGTTTAAAATAATATTATTGATGCTTTGAAATAGGAGGAATTGGATTCGAATCCAGGAACCCTAAAGCTCCACCATTTTGTGGCCCTTCATTCCGGATTAAAAAATAGCAACCATTAGGTCCGGAAACCACCAATAGGTATATACTTTATTACGCTATCTTTGACCATTGCTATTTTTATTGAAAAAAACTTTGTCATAATATTCACAATATATCGGAGTTATAACAAAAACCGTAATTTTCACAAAAAAAAATAATTTATGTTTTTTACATGATTTTCCGTGAAAACTGCGATAGCATTTCTTATTGGTTTGTGGTGAAAACTAACACTACATTTTATTTCATTTTAGTAACTTCTGACTACTTTCTCTCTCACGTGAACGACACAGTGTTAGAAAAGAAAATTTCGTAAATTGTTACGAGACAAAATATAAGCAAATAACTTTTATAAACAAACATTTTTTTTTACTTTTAATATACAAAACGAACAACAGACATACTTGAAAAAAAAACTGTAGGTACAAAACTACTTTTTTTTTTACTAAAGTAGTGGTCTCTTGAACTCACGCGGCGAAGGAAATTGCTGAAGTAGGTATATGAAGTAAACGCGATGGGTAGGTAAGGGCAAAAACTCGTCATTTGAAGTAAATCGTATTTATTTAGAGAAGCATAATTAAGTAACAAAACGAATTCTCAAAGAAAATTTAGTTGTATAATTAAAATATATAAAATTAAATCAAAAAAATATATATCGAAACTTATTTTATTATTAGAATAAAGCATGTCCGAAAATTGCTAAATGTCTTTAAGGAGAGCTCACAACATTATTACAATAAATGAATTTTCTTTGAAGGATTCTAAAAAAATGACATCGTAGAATTATTAAATAACATTTAAGTACACGTTTCTCATCTTCTAATTTTGTATCAGTAACATATCATACATATTATAGACTACCTGACGGGAAGTGGCTATTATTACAGTCCATGGACACCTGCAGCCAACTTCATACAAAGAAGGCAGGCTAGGCCACAGCATCCACTTACCATCAGGTGGACTATGTTCTCATTTGTCGCACTAACACTGAAAATATAGAATTACTGACCGTATAAATCTCTCGGAATCTGTAGTCTGTTCAGAGTCGCCTAGTGAAACTTTAGTCCTGTCCAGACTACCCAGAGGCGTTTCAGATTCTTGGGTGGGTTCTTATATTTTTGTAGGCTATGCTTCAAGAAGCAGGCTTAGCAGATATGTTTTGATTACATATCTGTTAAGCCTGCCTCTCGAAGCATCGCCTTAATAAGTTCCGTACCTGGAAGCTGTCTATCCTGTGGTACGTTTCCTGTTTCAGTCTCTGTAAATTTAAAGAACAAGTATGCATTGATGGCCTGAGCACTTGCCCTTAGTACAAATAATAGAGCTAACTTGATTAAGGCATTGCGAGACCTTCACTCAACCCCGATAGGGGCCAACGCTTGTTAAAAAAGAAATCAGATATATTACGCATTGTTGAGTTTGCCCTGTGGTATAAATTGTTGACATACGTATTATTTTAAGGATGATTATATCACTGTTCTTTATTTGCTCTACAGTAATAAGTTTTCAGTATGATTCGCTTTAGATATTGATATTATTTAAAAATCGAAGTATCGATATAAATTTATTGATACCATATTTATACAGATACCACATTCGTGTTGTAATCTACAACTTGTGAAGAATAAATCCATGTTCATTTTTTTAATCCACGTATATTTTATTAATCAAGATGTGAATTTCACAATATTTACCTCCTTTTACAACTTTTAAGTACAAGTTGGTCAAAATATATTCACTATAAGTCGTTAGAGATGTTATCTCTGTATTTTACGAGTATAGCAAGCTCAATGCTACTGGACCGAAGACCCTTTTTACTGACGCAAACGCAAGCAGACGAAAACGTATCTATATTTTGATTCTTAATCGAGAATTAGGATTATTATTTTGTATTGTATTTTTGTGAGTGTGCCTAAAATATGTCTATGATTACGCCTACTGGCAAGAAGCAAGTAATCACAACGAACTTTCGCAAAGTTAGTCTAAAATAATATCATCCAGACCAAATTTTATCATGGCGCCCAGTCATAACGGAGACTAGCCATTTGCACGAAAGTATTATATTGGGTGTTTTTTTAACATCTGGAGAAAAATGGGGTGTAACAGGTGAACAGAATTGTAGTAGTAGTTGTAGATAACTATGGCACTGATATTTTACATTTTTTACTTTTACATTAACATAATATTATGAAATTTCACTATCAATAAATACCACTAATTTGAAATTAACTTTCGGATAAAAATAATTAAAACAAAAATTATGAACTAAATAAATAAATCAACTAAAAATTATTGAAATTAAAAGAATACACACCGAATTGGTAATATTTATTTATAGATCAATTTTATAATATGTTAATGTAAAAACAAAATTGTAAAATATCGATAGGCCATAGGCTTCTACTCCGTTAACCTGTTACACATTATTTTTTACAGACGATAAAAAATCACACAGTATAGTGCAAGAGTGTATACGCACGCACAGACACTCTCGACCCTCGCTCTCATAGTTCAATGAGAATCGTGTCGGATTGACACGACTGGAGAAGAATGTGAATACTAGAGTATCTACGTAAGTATTTCCTTACCGTGAGCAGAAATGGCCGCATCTGACGTGGCCCATAGTGCGACGTCTTTTTCCCTGCAACATATACAAACAAATATTATCGATAGATATAAGACTTCAGAATAACAGAAACCTTAAATAATATTCTTATTATTTACTTTGTAGCCTGTTAATTATTAATATAATTTTGTCTACCAGTACTACTAATAGGTACTTATATAAAGATCATTATCATCTTCATTATATTCTATTCAAGTCCACTGCTGCTGCCTTCCGAATGGATTGCCTCCATGGTTGGTATATCCGCGTGTATAACTAACTCCAAACTATCTAATATTTTCAAAATATTGTTTTTGTACTTATTTTGTAATTGAAATAACAACAATATAAATTTTGAATTTTTTTATTCATTTAAGATTGTAACGTCAAAATTAACTCTCTAGTTATTGCTATATATTGCTTAATTAGACGTATTCTGAATAGTTACGAAAAAAATTAAAATAAGAAAATTTGGAGGTAATATTAAATAATTACATCTAAGAACGTTTTCGTTCTTTAATAAAACAATCACGTTCATATTAGGATTATTCCTAAAACATATAATAAATTCAATAATCATGATTTCTAAATATAAGAATTATTACGATACAGTAGATGGTTTATAATCCCGTAAACAATTTATAGTGCTATAGTATCACGACTATGTTTATTCCCGACGCCATATTGATATTGGAACGAAAATTTAAATTATTTGTTAGGCAGTCAGAATCTATCTTAATAATTACTATTGTTGATTTTAATTACTAATATAATATATTTATTTAGAAGTAGTTTGTTAAAATTTTATTATTAAGTTGTTTAGTTATAATAATTTATTATTTTTTTAACTTTTTAATTCGATTTACGGCAAGGGTAAAACGCAATTTTACATCGAATTATATTATATACAACATGTAACAAAAACCCTGTGGCTCCCGTTAACTGCTTTATCAGAATCAGTATCCAAGCATATAGAAATATTTTTTTCAAAAAAAACACATTTGAAAAAATTAATTTTAATGAAAAAATAATTAATTTGCAAATTGTATGTGGTTTTATTATCTTTGTATTGGCCGAGGAGTAAGAGGATAGTCAAAGACCCCGCAGTACCGATACTCGTGTGATTTAGACGAAATAAAACCACATAAAATTTTCAAATTAGTTTCTTTTCATCAAAATTATTTTTTTAAATGTGTTTTTTTAAAAATAATTATTTTTATTGCTTGGATACTGATTCTGATAACATACTTAACGGGAACCACAGGGTTTTTGTTACATATTGTATGTGATTGTAAAGGGAAGAGTAATTTTTTTTAAATATTTAATATTCTTTTATGATTAAGATAGCAATATCATAAAGTGAAGTACGTAATTTGTAATTGTAAAAAGCTGTAGATGTATAAAATACCTTGAACAAGTGACATAACAGCTGTTGAATTATAAGCCTATTGCATATAAATTAGTTAGGTACTTAAGTTAATTATACATCATCATCATCATCATCATTACAGCCCTTCACAAGTCCACTGCTGAACATAGGCCTCCCCCAAGTAATGCCACAAAGCACGGTCCTGAGCCACCTGCATCCATCGACTTCCTGCATGTCTTACCAGGTCGTCACTCCATCTAGTGGGGGTCGCCCTACACTACGCCTACCGGTACGAGGCTGCCACTCGAGAACCTTTCTTCCCCATCGGTTATCGGTTCTTCGAGCTATATGGCCGGCCCATTGCCACTTCAGCTTACTAATCCGTTGGGCTATGTCGGTCACTCTGGTTTTACTGCGGATATCCTCATTTCTGAGTCTATCACGCAGAGAAACTCCGAGCATAGCCCTCTCCATAGCTCGCTGAGCGACCTTAAGCGTCCTCATACGGCCAGCAGTGAAGGACCACGTCTCAGATCCGTAAGTCATCACTGGCAACACGCACTGGTTGTACAATCTAGTTTTTAGAGATTGAGGTATACCTGACGAAAAGATATGCCGTAATTTCCCGAACGCTGCCCAGCCGAGTTGAATCCGTCGATTGACCTCTCGGTCGAAGTTGGACTTACCTAGTCGGACTATTTGTCCCAGGTAAACGTATTCGTCAACAACTTCGAGCATAGTGCTCCCAACAACTACCGGCATAGGTGTGACATGGACATTGAACATGATCTTTGTTTTGTCCATGTTCATCTTAAGACCTATCCGTTGGGAGGCACTATTGAGGTCATTGAGCATAGTGCTTAAGTCCTCCAGCGATTCTGCCATAAGGACTATATCGTCGGCAAATCGAAGGTGAGTGATGTACTCGCCATTGATGTCAATACCGTATCCTTTCCAGTCCAGTAGCTTGAAAACGTCTTCCAATGCAGCGGTGAAGAGTTTCGGGGATATAACGTCACCCTGTCTTACACCTCTCTGCAGTTGGATAGGTTTCGAGCTCTGGTTCTGTACTCGGATAGCCATCGTAGCCCTACTGTACAAACACTTCAGCACTTCGATATACCGACAGTCAACTTGGCACCGCTGAAGGGACTGTAGCACCGCCCAAATTTCGACGGAATCAAAGGCTTTCTCATAGTCCACATACGCCAGGCAAAGTGGCAGATTGTACTCTTCAGTCTTCTGTACAATTTGCCGCAGGGTATGTATGTGGTCTATGGTACTGAAGCCTTTTCGGAAACCGGCTTGTTCGGGAGGCTGGAAGTCGTCAAGTCTGCGTGCGAGACGATTCGTAATGACTCTCGAAAACAGCACGTAGACGCGGCTCAGAAGGGAAATCGGTCTGTAGTTCTTTAAGAGAGCGTTGTCGCCTTTCTTAAAAAACAAGACCACCGCACTTCTGCTCCACGCCTCTGGAGTAGTGCCACCATGGAGGACGGAATTGAAGAGCTTCTGAAGGACTTCAAGTACCGGTGTTCCACCCGCTTTCAGAAGCTCCGCTGTAATTCCATCCTCGCCTGGGGCCCTGCCGTTTTTAAGGTGCTGGAGAGCCATTCTAATCTCGCTTAGACTGACGTCCGGGATATCATCGGAATAGTGTCGGATAAGACTTGCTCTTGGATCGTTACTCACACTTGCGTGTGGCTCCAACGATGATGTGTACAGCTGCCCATAGAACCTCTCAATCTCACTCAAAATCTCAGGTGTCCCGGAAACGATGTTGCCACACTCAGTCTTCAGCATTGACAGTTGGCTCTTTCTGGCAGACAGATCTCTGGCAAAGACTTTGGATCCCTGGTTCCGCTCGATCGCTTCTTTAATACGAGAAGTATTAAAGTTGCGTAAGTCTCGCCGTATGCATTTGGAGATCTGTCTGTTCAGTTGCCTGTATGCTGTCAAATCTGTTGACGATTGCAGCCTCATCTCCCGTCTAACAGCCATGAGATTAAGAGTGTGATCGGATAGTTTTTGTGTTCTTCTGCGGCGGGTCTTGCAGAACTTAGCTCCGACCGCATGGACAGTTTCCACGAGCTTGTCATTCATATCGTCCACTGCATTGCAATCTTCTAGGCACTGGAAGCGGTTACGTAACTCGAGCTGAAAGGTTTCGGGATTCTGGATTAGAGCACGAGGGGGACGGAGCGTTGACTTCATTAGACGAGACCTCTCCAACTTAACGTTTAGGTTCAGTGTGCCTCTAACCATTCGGTGATCGCTGCCAGTTTTCACCCTTGCGATCACTGAGACATCACTGAACAGTTGGCGTCTGGTCGTCATAATGAAGTCAATCTCATTTTTTGTCGAACCGTCGGGGCTCGACCAGCTAATTATACAATTGTAGTATATTGCCGCCACGACTTCAACTCGCTTGACTACCATATTGCTTAGGGCTATTGCATGTGCTTACTATTAGTTGGACTATGTGCTCGTTGTCACATTTATTTCTATTAAACAAAAAATTAAAACTAACATTAAATGAAATCTTTATCCAGTTTATTTTAAACTAGAAAAAGAGACAATCTAGCACACAATCCATTTGATGGTAAGTGAATGCTGTGGCCCACGAGGGATGGATCCGGTAATTTACGAGAGGGTTATTTAGCAGTAGTCCGTCGCGCTGCTTTGTCTTCGAAATATTTTTAAGCCTCAGACATACAGCCGTCGGTACAAACGGCTTGCATTGAATAGGTGAAAACGGTTTTTAATATTGTTAATTACAAATTATTATTTATTACAAATTTAGCTGTTAGAAATAATAAGTACCTGGATGACCGAGCTTTGGTCGGTTTTTTTTTTTTTTTGAAATTACATTTAGATACAAATTACATACTAATGAAACATGAATATTTTTTGATCTTATTGACATAATAGAAAGAACTGAACTGGTTATTTGATTAAATAATCATGAGTGCAATTAATTTAATTAAAACTTTGGTATTTTTAATAAATACTAAAAGGGGGCTCGAAATAATAGATTTTCTCACAAAAGAAAGGAACTTGAAAAAAAAAGGAAAAAGTTGAACCGAAGACAGGATGCGAACCAAGGCATTACGATTTCGCTCGATGTCCACTTGATTACGATCATTAACACAGTGTCAAAATTTGCCTTCTTATATTGTAGCAGTTTTTCACTGCCTGAAAACACTGACAAAAAAGACATTTTCTAAATAATTTTAGAAAATGTCTTTTTTGTCAGTGTCAGGATTTAATAATCCTAGCTAGATCGATTTATTGCCCCCGAAACTCCCCGGACACCAAATTTTATAAAAATCATTGGAGCCGTTTCCGAGATTCCGATTATATATATATATATATATATATATATATATATATGTGTGTGTGTGTGCGTGTGTGTGTGTGTGTGTGTGTTCACTTTTTTTATGTGATTAATAGCAGCTACTTCGCGTAGTGCTGGCAAATAATATTTTTGTTAAAACTACTTTTACGGATTTTATCGCTTATAAATAAAATAGCGATTTTAACTTTACTTTTAATTATTTTTATTTTTAATTACCCACGTTTACCGTATAACGCGATAAAATCCGTAAAAGTAGTTTTAATCAATGTGCAGTGTTCGCGTAAATATAAGAAATAATTAAATATTTTTGTTAGTTTAAAATAGTTAGTCATGTCTTAAAAGCGTATATTCAAATCCAAAGTTCACTTTTAGACTAATAAAATAAACTCTGATTTAAAAGATTGACACAGATTTAAACTACACAAGTTAGTCTTGGAGATTACAACACAAATGCCCCAGTCTATGGAATGAACAAAGAATATATAACTATAAATATAAAATAAATGAACACTACATATTGGCGTAGTTTGTTACCATCTGCAACCATCTGTGAACAGTTTTCACTGATTGCTCGCAACCTAAGCCTTTAACACTTATGCATAGTCTGCTATGATCTGTGATTATCTGTGCGACAACACTAACCGCTCACGACCCATACACATCTACTACATCTTTCATCACTACAGAATGGACTACTTCGGTCTGTACCCATCCGTACTTTCGTCATACACTAGTTACACCTAACTCTTAGGTAAACCACCATTTTGAAAACAACAACACAAATATATAAAGAAATTTATAAAATATGATTTTTTAATTATTTAATTTACATTCATCAGTCATTTTGTAGAAGTGTCTGTCATGATCTGCGATTATCTGTGCGACAACACTAACCGCTCACGACCCATACACATCTACTACATCTTTCATAACTACAGAATAGTCTATTTCGATCTGTAACCATCCGTACTTTCGTCATACATTAGTTACTCCTAACTCTTAGGTTAACCACCATTTTGAAAACAAAAATACGACACAAATACATAAAGAAATTGATAAAATATTTTTTTAATTACTTAATTTACTCTATTTTAGTCAGTACCACCGTCATAATCACTATGGTCGTTCTCGCCGTATCCAGAGCTACTACGTTTTCGTATAGTCTTTTCCCTTTTCTCGGTAAAGGTGTATCAACAAGAAACCTATCATTCGGTAGTAATTTCGTAATCATGTACGGGCAATAAATTTTGGTGATAATTTTTTTTTGATTTCCCTACGTGTTCTCCATCAATAACTGTTCTCTCAATCCTAATTAAATCGCCTTCTTTATACTTTTCTACTTGTCCATTGGCCCCCGGTGTGGCAACTTTGTAATAAAAATAAATATATGTTTCAAAGCTAAGCCCCTTGTGAACGACTTAAATTTGAAAAATCTTTTATTAGTCTGGATGGGACACCAAAATAACTAAAATGTTCGCGGAGTATTTTAATTGTGGTATTGGATTTTGTGTTCCTAACCGGTTTAATATTTATAAATTTTGTAAAAGCATCTACAATAACCAAAATATAAGTGTTGCCTCTTCGAGATCGTACGAAAGGACCTAAATGATCAACACAGCCTCTTTTCCTCAGTTTTCTTTTTGACAAGCAGAACTGGACTTGCATATGAAGAAGTGGATTCACGTATAATGCCTGCGTCAAGCATTTCCTGTACCATTGATCGAAATTCCGCTCGTTCGGGATATAATAATCTATATGGTCGGTAAACGACAGGTTTGTTATCGTTTAGCTCGATGACCATTTTACTACGTCTATCATTATTAAGTCACATAAACTATTTAAAAAACACGTTTCGATCCGTTTTAGAAGATCTTTTAACTTCGACAATTCGTCGTTACTTAGATGTTCACTGACATAAAGATCAGATTCGGCACCGGGATCACCAAGGTTTAAAACGTTTGTACCGAGAGTATGATTCAAAAGAATTGCGCGCGTCACCAACGAGCCTATTTCAGGTAAATACAATTTTTCGAGACACTGGATAACTAAACCGCCAGTACCATTACTTATACTATAATTGCCAGGTAATAAATAGTACTGGTATACTGGTACGCCACGTAGCGTATCGTTAACATATAAGTCTTCCGAGTAGTCACTATCACAGCGTATTGGAATAGCGAACATTTCATTTGCCTTAAGTGCTACATCACTTTGTAGAAATAATTTAGATTTATTCGATAGGTAACGAGTAAATGTACAGATTCGAAAGTTTTAGTAATGACGATTCCGGGTTTCTCCGTAAAATCACGACCAACAAGTATGAGATATTTGATAATACTATCAATGACCTTGCAAACATTTATATTTTTAATAAATACTAAAAGGGGGCTCGAAATAATAGATTTTCTCACAAAAGAAAGGAACTTGAAAAAAAAAAGGAAAAAGTTGAACCGAAGACAGGATGCGAACCAAGGCATTACGATTTCGCTCGATGTCCACTTGATTACGATCATTAACACAGTGTCAAAATTTGCCTTCTTATATTGTAGCAGTTTTTCACTGCCTGAAAACACTGACAAAAAGACATTTTCTAAATAATTTTAGAAAATGTCTTTTTGTCAGTGTCAGGATTTAATAATCCTAGCTAGATCGATTTATTGCCCCCGAAACTCCCTGGACACCAAATTTTATAAAAATCATTGGAGCCGTTTCCGAGATTCCGATTATATATATATATATATATATATATATATATATATATGTGTGTGTGTGTGCGTGTGTGTGTGTGTGTGTGTGTGTTCACTTTTTTATGTGATTAATAGCAGCTACTTCGCGTAGTGCTGGCAAATAATATTTTTGTTAAAACTACTTTTACGGATTTTATCGCTTATAAATAAAATAGCGATTTTAACTTTACTTTTAATTATTTTTATTTTTAATTACCCACGTTTACCGTATAACGCGATAAAATCCGTAAAAGTAGTTTTAATCAATGTGCAGTGTTCGCGTAAATATAAGAAATAATTAAATATTTTTGTTAGTTTAAAATAGTTAGTCATGTCTTAAAAGCGTATATTCAAATCCAAAGTTCACTTTTAGACTAATAAAATAAACTCTGATTTAAAAGATTGACACAGATTTAAACTACACAAGTTAGTCTTGGAGATTACAACACAAATGCCCCAGTCTATGGAATGAACAAAGAATATATAACTATAAATATAAAATAAATGAACACTACATATTGGCGTAGTTTGTTACCATCTGCAACCATCTGTGAACAGTTTTCACTGATTGCTCGCAACCTAAGCCTTTAACACTTATGCATAGTCTGCTATGATCTGTGATTATCTGTGCGACAACACTAACTGCTCACGACCCATACACATCTACTACATCTTTCATCACTACAGAATGGACTACTTCGGTCTGTACCCATCCGTACTTTCGTCATACACTAGTTACACCTAACTCTTAGGTAAACCACCATTTTGAAAACAACAACACAAATATATAAAGAAATTTATAAAATATGATTTTTTAATTATTTAATTTACATTCATCAGTCATTTTGTAGAAGTGTCTGTCATGATCTGCGATTATCTGTGCGACAACACTAACCGCTCACGACCCATACACATCTACTACATCTTTCATAACTACAGAATAGTCTATTTCGATCTGTAACCATCCGTACTTTCGTCATACATTAGTTACTCCTAACTCTTAGGTTAACCACCATTTTGAAAACAAAAATACGACACAAATACATAAAGAAATTGATAAAATATTTTTTTAATTACTTAATTTACTCTATTTTAGTCAGTACCACCGTCATAATCACTATGGTCGTTCTCGCCGTATCCAGAGCTACTACGTTTTCGTATAGTCTTTTCCCTTTTCTCGGTAAAGGTGTATCAACAAGAAACCTATCATTCGGTAGTAATTTCTTAATCCTGTACGGGCAATAAATTTTGGTGATAATTTTTTTTTGATTTCCCTACGTGTTCTCCATCAATAACTGTTCTCTCAATCCTAATTAAATCGCCTTCTTTATACTTTTCTACTTGTCCATTGGCCCCCGGTGTGGCAACTTTGTTTAATATATGTTTCAAAGCTAAGCCCCTTGTGAACGACTTAAATTTGAAAAATCTTTTTATTAGTCTGGATGGGACACCAAAATAACTAAAATGTTCGCGGAGTATTTTAATTGTGGTATTGGATTTTGTGTTCCTAACCGGTTTAATATTTATAAATTTTGTAAAAGCATCTACAATAACCAAAATATAAGTGTTGCCTCTTCGAGATCGTACGAAAGGACCTAAATGATCAACACAGCCTCTTTTCCTCAGTTTTCTTTTTGACAAGCAGAACTGGACTTGCATATGAAGAATTGGATTCACGTATAATGCCTGCGTCAAGCATTTCCTGTACCATTGATCGAACTTCCGCTCGTTCGGGATATGATAATCTATATGGTCGGTAAACGACAGGTTTGTTATCGTTTAGCTCGATGACCATTTTACTACATCATCATTATTAAGTCACATAAACTATTTAAAAAACACGTTTCGATCCGTTTTAGAAGATCTTTTAACTTCGACAATTCGTCGTTACTTAGATGTTCACTGACATAAAGATCAGATTCGGCACCGGGATCACCAAGGTTTAAAACGTTTGTACCGAGAGTATGATTCAAAAGAATTGCGCGCGTCACCAACGAGCCTATTTCAGGTAAATACAATTTTTCGAGACACTGGATAACTAAACCGCCAGTACCATTACTTATACTATAATTGCCAGGTAATAAATAGTACTGGTATACTGGTACGCCACGTAGCGTATCGTTAACATATAAGTCTTCCGAGTAGTCACTATCACAGCGTATTGGAATAGCGAACATTTCATTTGCCTTAAGTGCTACATCACTTTGTAGAAATAATTTAGATTTATTCGATAGGTAACGAGTAAATGTACAGATTCGAAAGTTTTAGTAATGACAAATCCGGGTTTCTCCGTAAAATCACGACCAACAAGTATGAGATATTTGATAATACTATCATCGATTATGCAAACATTTATATCATTGGAAATCCTTTGAATCTCTAAGGTTACTAAAGCCAAGCCCAAGGGTAGTATTCTATTATTTTCTATCCCTCGTAGTAATGGTAAATCTCGAATAGTTCATGTCAAACCTAACATTTTTGCAATGCTTTGCTGCATCAAAGTACACTGGCTACCTAGATCTATGTAGCTTTCGATCACCATACAGTTTACATAACATGAATTTTGTATTTACTATCGTATTAGTTATTAAACTTTAATTTCATGACGGTTTTCGCAAATAAATTATCACTTTTATTTATGGAATTGGTTTGAACCCCTGTAAACTCTTCGGCTAAGTGGCCTAACCTACCGCAAATCGTGCATTTAACGGTCTTTTTCGTGCATTTATAACTATAATGCCCAGATTCGTTACAGTTATATCAAATAATATTCGGATTAGATGTAGTACGCGAATGCCTCTGACTAGTTAATGGGGTATTATTAGCGAAGGCTGTCTTTTTATCTTGAACGCTGTCGTGAAGCGACAATTAAAAACTAAATAACCTAACCTAACTACAACAAAACAACCAAAAATAAAATAAATTATTTAAAAATTTGAAAAGATTTACAGTTTCTTTTATAAAAAAAAGGTATGAAGGTGATGATGGGCTGTAATGATGATAGTGATTTACAATATTATTAAAAAAAATAACAAAAATAAAGATACTGCAACGAAGTATGCACAGGCTATGCCTATGATAGGTGCACAGCGCCTGCTCTAGGTACACGCAGAATCTGGAGAAAGCACATGCAGCGTCTGGAGAAGGTACACGCAGCGCTTGGAGTAGGCACACGCAACGCCCGGAGCAGATACACGCAGCACCCGGAGTAGACACGCAGCGTCTGGAGTAGGTACACGTGGCGCTTGAAGTAGGCAAACACAACGTCCGGAGTAGACACACACAGCGTCCGGAGTAGACACGCAGCGTCTGGAGTAGGAACACGCAGCGCTTGAGACAAGCACGCTCAGCGGCCGAAGATAGCGCGGGCACTAATAGGTGGAGGCGTAGGCGTGGCTAGGCGACGACTTCAGGAGAAGGCTTGCAAGATCCCGAGGCAGTGCGGATAAAGCCTTTAAGAGGTGCTTCTCGTATCAAAGCTGAAGTGAGGACCTCTATCGGCCGATTCTTCGGCTTTTATACTTTTTGACGGATCTGGGATAAGAACGAGAAATTATTTGAAATTATTTAAATTAAAAGCAAATTTTTGTAAATGGCCAAGAAGAAAAGAGTATTTTTGAAGTAAAAACATCAGGCCGGTAACAATATTTGAATAAAAATTGCCACGACAACCAGATAAACAACGATGTCAAAACATGTCAAATTTTGGTTTTAAGCTCGTAATACAGAAACGGCAAGATTTAAGTGAAAAATGAGATATTATTTATATAGGAAAAAAGGTAGCGCAAGAGCGCGCACGAAACCCGAAATTGTAGAGTTACGGAGAACTAAATAAAAGATCGAAAAAGGTAGACTCCATTGACACCGATTTAAAAAGTGCTGATAACGTGAAAATACGAAGTGAAAATGATTTGTTATTGTGTTCTTATGAATTAAAAATATTACAGGATCCTATGGAAATAAAGGTGATGCAAAATATCCAGTTTTGAGGTGAATGTAGAAAATCAAAAACAGAATGGAAAAATAAAAATAAAATAGTGTAAAATGATATGTAAGTATGTATGTAAGCATAACACTACATTTTCCCCCCGACCCTGGAAAATTTTTGACTCAGCAAAAATTTTGAGATGTACATTCTAAAACAAACCATAAAAACACAGCTTTGCAGTAACAGACATCACCAGGCAAAATCAGATATACAATCTCTTACATTCATCATCTGCATTCAGGTAAGGGTGGAGTTCACATTCAATGACTACCACTCTAAAAGTGTGTTTTCGAAAGGACATTCAGGCTTATTTAAGGAGTTGTCATCCGCTCCTGCGTGGAAAAAAAAATTCGAAAGGACATCCAGGCTTATTTAAGGAGTTGTCATCCGCTCCTGAGTGAAGATAAAGTTAAAGAAATTAATCTTAAGCAAGCTTTAGTCGCTATGACTTAAGTAAAGATTAAGAACGGCCAGAGCGGTAGGGCTCAAAGCCAGAGATCAGCAACATCACTAACGAGATGTGTCTGAAATAAAAATAAAAAGTGAAGATTAACCAACGAAAGTTCGAGGTCCTAAAGCAAGATGTGTTGAAGAACACTGGATCATCAAACAAAATAATAAGGTGAGAATGATGGTGATATTTATACATATATACAAATTAACAGTTAATAAAAAAAAATTATGATTTTACATCTTTGATGTGCCACTTGCCTCTAACTCCATTAGGGTCTTCAAGCACATAGACTAGTGGTGACAGTTTAGCTATCACTTTGCACTTGATGAACTTAGGGGCAAGTTTAGCATTAAAGTATGCGCCGGCATTGCTTAAAACATGGTTTTTACGCCAAACAGTGTCTCCCACATTAAATTCTTTAAAAGACCGGCGAAGATCATAGCGAGCGCTATTTTTAGCGTGAGCTATGTGAAGTTTAGTTTGAACTTTGTGAAAAATAGATGAGAGGAGACCAGCATTAGACGCGTAAATATCCCGAGGCATAAATATCAATTCCTCGAGGTTATGAGTTGGAGTATAGAAGGAACCACAAGGTATTGTTTCCCTACCAAAGACTAAAAAGTTTGGAGTAAAGCCAGTAGCTACATTTGTAGCGCTGTTCATTGCGTACTGAATCTTAGCAAGATGGATGTCCCAGGATCTATGATCGTCTCCTACTAGAGATGCTAGAGCTGTAATAATTGTACTATTAAACTTCTCCGTAGGATTAACCTGAGGACAATATAAAGCTGTGTGAAAAATACAAGGAACGTTATAAGAATTTAAGAATGAGTGGAATTCTCGCGACTGAAATTGAACCGCGTTGTCCATTATAATAGTTTGAGGAATGCCATGAACTAGAAAAACTGAATTTTCCAAAACATTAATAATATTAGCTGAAGTAGCACGTTTAAGGGGAAAAATCATAGTATATTTAGTAAAATTGCAGTTAATTACTAGAATATATTGGTTTCGTCTTCGAGTCATAGGTAATGGACCCATAAGATCTAAGGATATAGTTTGAAAAGGTCTGGAGCAAAGTTTGGGTTTACCCATAAGACCATAGGGAGAATGATTAGGGTGTTTGTAGGTTAAGCAGGTTTCACAAGACGAGATTAATTTGGCAATGTCCTTAAACATACCAGGCCAATAGTATTTTAAAGATATTTTCTTGAATGTCTTGAAGATACCAAGATGGAGTTCTGAAGGGGAACCATGGTTAACTTCAATAAGTGTATGCCTATCTCGAGGTAGTGGAACTTCTTTCCAAATAAAGTCATCGTTTAGACGATCGGGAGAATGGATGCAGCGGTAAAGTTTGTTATCCCTGATAGTGTAGTTGGGATATGCGTCTGGGTTGTTGGAGCATCCGAGAAAAATCTTGTTGTAGTGCTCAAGTTCACGATTAGGTGGTTCTTCAATCGTAATAGGATGTACGCCTTGAGGTGAAGTTTCTCGTGTATCAGGACGTTCTTGATTCTTATGTCTTGATAATAAATCTGGAACAACGTTATCCTTTCCTTTTTTATGTTTCAGGACAAAGTTAAAGCATGATAAGCGTAAAGTCCAGCGAGCAAGTCTTCCTGATGGATTCGATAAGTTCTGAAACCATTTAAGTGCAGCATGGTCAGTATATATTGTAAATTCTTTACCATTGTCTAGGTAACATCGCCAATGTTCTAACGCAGTTATTACAGCCAATGTTTCTCTTTCAGTAGTTGAGTAGTTCTGTTGATTTTTGTTTAGTGCTTTACTCATGTAAGCAATCACGACTTCTTTGTCATCTTGATGTTGAGTAAGCATTGCTCCTATGCCATAATTTGATGCATCACAATGTACAGAGAAGGGTAGTTTGAAGTTAGGGCAAGCAAGGACAGGAGCAGTTACCAAAGCTTCTTTAAGTTTCTGGAAAGCAGCTGCAGCTTGTGAATTCCATAAAAATTTAGGAGCGTTCTTCCCGGAACAGGTTAGTTGGTTGAGTGGAGAGGCAATGGTGCTAAAGTTTGGAATGAATCTTCTGAACCAGCTGCAGGTGCCTATGAATCTTCGTACTTCTTTTCTGCAAGTAGGTACAGGATATTCTAAAATAGCTTTTATTTTATCTGGATCAGCACGTAGACCATACTCGTCCACTAGAAAACCAAGGTATTTCAGTTCTTTCTTGAAGAATTGACTCTTCTCAAAGTTAATAGTCAGATTAGCATATGAAAGTTTTTCATGAACTTTCATGAGAAGCGATATGTGTTCATCAAAAGTCTCGCTAATAATAACGATGTCATCCAGATAGCAAAATACCTTGTTCTCAAATTCAGGAGTAAAAAGCATATCCATTAATCTTTGTAGAGTTGCAGGTGAGTTAGAGAGACCAAAAGGCATTACCTTGAATCTAAACATGCCTCTTCCAGGTACATAAAATGCAGTTTTATCTTTATCAGCAGGATTCAAGGGAATCTCCCAAAATGCTTTCGCAATGTCGATGCTTGATAAGAATTTGGCATTCTTCAGGTTGTCCAAAATTTCGCTTATTAGTGGCAGACTATAAGCATCACGACGTGTAACTGAGTTAAGCTTCCTGCTGTCTACGCAGAAACGCCATTCACCATTCTTCTTCGGAGTGATGAGAACTGGAGATAGCCAAGGACTTTCGCATTGTTCAATGACGTTCCATCCCAGCATCTTGTCAACTTCATTAATTAACGCCTTTTGTTTTTCAGGAGACAGTCTGTAACATCTTTGTTTGATTGGAAGAGAATTACCAGTATCAATCTTGTGGGTGATTAAGTGTGTGCTTCCCAGGATACCTTTTTCTTCAAAAGAAATTGTCTTGAAGCGTTGGATGATGTCGTTAGCGATGTCCTTTTGGTTAGGAGTTAAATGCTCATAAGGTAAAACTTTAATATCTTTAATTTCGATAGCAGAGCATTTAGATTCTGTAAAGTTAAGAGAAGATAAAACACTAGGTAACAGATTAAATTTTCTCCAAAAGTCAATACCTAGTATTAGCGAAGGAAATATTTCCGGAAAAACATAAGCTTTAATCAAATGAGTTTGATTATTGAAATGAACAGGTAAGTCAAAATAACCCAAGGAATTAACTTTTTGATTATTAGCAGTAGAGACACTAATAAGATCTGACTTGAAAAGTTTACAGCCCAGTTTAAGAATTTCCAAATGAGAATTATTACCCAGAATAGTTACTGAGCTGCCAGAATCTAGTAAACCAGATAAAGTTAAGTCATAAATTTTGACATTAACGAATGGACGATTAAGATCTTGTTCTTTGGAGTAGAGTGTAGAAGAGATTTTGTAACAAGAAAAGAAGTTTTGAATTGTTTTAATCCAACTAGCCCAATCGTCACTATCAAAGTTTAAGTTACTTTTCAAGTCAGCAGTTAGTTTTTTGAACTAGTATGTGGTTTGGGAGAACAAGTAGGGCAATCTGCAGTTTTAAAACCTTTAAGACCACATTTGAAACAAATCACGAATCGTGGTTGAGTACAAGTGTTCAAAGTATGACCTTGTTTACGACAGCGAACACAAAAAGAGCTTTCTTGAGGAGCTTTAGTTTGAGAGAGACTATTAACTTGTCTAGAAGGGTATTTGTAGGATGAAGTGAATTTATTCATAAAGGGAGGAGAAGGTTGTGAGTTATTAGAAGAATTTGAAGAGCCAACTGAACTTGAAGTGGAATGCTTGTAGTTGAATTCAGAAATAAGAGGACTTTGTTGTACATTTGGTTCTTTAAATTGTTTGTCTCTGTCAAGGAACTTTTCATAGTTTTGGCAAGTAGCCAGAAGAGAGTCGATAGAGTCAATGTCTTTTAGAGCTACGAAGACTGAATAACATGGGCGAATATTCCTCAAAATAATCTCCAATTGTTCTGTTTCAGAAAGTTTCTTCGAAAGACGAGCGAACATTCCAGACATGATGGAAATATAGATGACGATAGGTTCATCACGGCCTTGAGTTCGGTTCCTAATCGCTTCTAGAAGTTTATAATCATAATCAAAACCACCAAAGTCTTTGATTAATAAAGAGGAAAGTTCGTTCCAAGTTAAGTTTGGATTCTGATTATATTTAAATCTGAACCAATGAAGAGCATTGTCGGTGAAAATTTCAAATGCTTGAGAGATCAACAAGTCTTTGGATAAGCCGCGAGCTAAGCAGTATTCTTCAAGTTTTTGAAGAAAGGATCTTGGACAGCTTTTACCATTGAACGTGTGTCTTTTCAGATCTTTGAAGACGTTAGTTGGAGAAAAAGATTGAGGTAGTGGTGAAGGATACGGGGTATGGATCGTAACAGATGTTTGAGAAACAAGAGGAGGTTCCATGACAATCGGGTCAACAGGAGGGTCAAGTGATGGAGAGTCATTTTCAGTTGGAGGTGGAGTCAAGGATTCGAATTGTTTAGTAATAGCGTCAAATTTCATCTTCAAAGTATCGAAAATAGCTTTAAAGTCTGGATATAAGTCAGTATCTATTCGCTCCAATCTGTAAAAAACATGATTAATAAAAGTTTCTATTAATCGTAAGTATTTGGTTTCACCTTGTAAAAATTTTTCAATTTTACAGTCCAGGTAAGTCAAAGTAGAACCAATTTGAGACAAGTCATCCTCGATCGGAATTGGAGAAGTCAGAATATCTTCAGGGTGAGAATTCACAACTAAACGCAAAACCTGTTTTTTTAGAAGCAAAACAGTATTAGCTGGTTCCTCACATCTAATCTTCACTTCGTATTCGAGTTCGGCCTTGTTAAGGAATTCGTACTTAATAACCCGTTTCATTGTTATAATTAAGTGTTAAGTTTAAGAAATAAAAATTTAATAAAAAATTGTACCTCTAGAATAAAAATATTAAAGTGATGAATGTAAGTGAAGTGTTATATGTAGGTCTAAATGTAATCCAGATAAGTTGAAAAACTAGATGAAGTTTTGTTTTAGAATTTGGAAGATAGTACCTCTTTAAGTTCTCTAGAATAAAAATATTAAGGTGATGAATGTAAGTGTTATATGTAGGTCTAAATATAATCCAGATAAGTTGAAAAACTAGATGAAGTTTTGTTTTAGAATTTGGAAGATATGATAAGGATGAGTAAATAAAGAGTTAAGAACGAAAGAGAAAGCAATTCAATCAAAAGGAAATGGATAAGGCGTAGCTAAGGTGAAGAAAAGAAGAACTTTTACGTCGGGCGCCAAATTGTCGTAAAGCGACAATTAAAAACTAAATAACCTAACCTAACTACAACAAAACAACCAAAAATAAAATAAATTATTTAAAAATTTGAAAAGATTTACAGTTTCTTTTATAAAAAAAAGGTATGAAGGTGATGATGGGCTGTAATGATGATAGTGATTTACAATATTATTAAAAAAAATAACAAAAATAAAGATACTGCAACGAAGTATGCACAGGCTATGCCTATGATAGGTGCACAGCGCCTGCTCTAGGTACACGCAGAATCTGGAGAAAGCACATGCAGCGTCTGGAGAAGGTACACGCAGCGCTTGGAGTAGGCACACGCAACGCCCGGAGCAGATACACGCAGCACCCGGAGTAGACACGCAGCGTCTGGAGTAGGTACACGTGGCGCTTGAAGTAGGCAAACACAACGTCCGGAGTAGACACACACAGCGTCCGGAGTAGACACGCAGCGTCTGGAGTAGGAACACGCAGCGCTTGAGACAAGCACGCTCAGCGGCCGAAGATAGCGCGGGCACTAATAGGTGGAGGCGTAGGCGTGGCTAGGCGACGACTTCAGGAGAAGGCTTGCAAGATCCCGAGGCAGTGCGGATAAAGCCTTTAAGAGGTGCTTCTCGTATCAAAGCTGAAGTGAGGACCTCTATCGGCCGATTCTTCGGCTTTTATACTTTTTGACGGATCTGGGATAAGAACGAGAAATTATTTGAAATTATTTAAATTAAAAGCAAATTTTTGTAAATGGCCAAGAAGAAAAGAGTATTTTTGAAGTAAAAACATCAGGCCGGTAACAATATTTGAATAAAAATTGCCACGACAACCAGATAAACAACGATGTCAAAACATGTCAAATTTTGGTTTTAAGCTCGTAATACAGAAACGGCAAGATTTAAGTGAAAAATGAGATATTATTTATATAGGAAAAAAGGTAGCGCAAGAGCGCGCACGAAACCCGAAATTGTAGAGTTACGGAGAACTAAATAAAAGATCGAAAAAGGTAGACTCCATTGACACCGATTTAAAAAGTGCTGATAACGTGAAAATACGAAGTGAAAATGATTTGTTATTGTGTTCTTATGAATTAAAAATATTACAGGATCCTATGGAAATAAAGGTGATGCAAAATATCCAGTTTTGAGGTGAATGTAGAAAATCAAAAAACAGAATGGAAAAATAAAAATAAAATAGTGTAAAATGATATGTAAGTATGTATGTAAGCATAACACTACAACGCTCCTTCCCTTATCGTTATCACAGGGTTGCTGTTTAATTGAGTGGAAATATTCTAAAACTTGTTCAGGCTCCTGGCATTTGGCAGCCTTAGCTCCCAACCTAATCAAACGATCTTCTATACCATAAAGAATGCAATCAACAGCAATTTTACCTTTGATCTCGCAACGATTTAGTAAATTAAATTTTTCGTAATAATAAAGCTCTAGGGACACGTTATACCTCACTCAATTAGACAGCATTTCGGTCAACGATTCGGCATAATAGTCACTACTGGGAAAGGATTCAATAAGTTTTGTTTTCCAATCAGACCACGAGAACGGCATAGTAGCTACAGCACAACGTATTATTTTAGCTCAGGTACAGCATAATGTATGATTTGGTCATCACCCCATTTATATAACTTAGCACACTCGTCCACTTTATACAACCACATACGTACTGTTTGACTTGTTAACCATAGGATCGAATTCAGGCACCACGTTGCCTAATGTAGGAAACTTATAACTATTAGGGCGGGTAGAGGAAAAACATTTTACTAACTCTGATAAGATATGGAATGTACTATCCCTACCTGCTTCTGGTCGATGGCTTGCGACGTACCGTTTCTCTTGTTCCTTCAGACACAGATGGCTGCTCCAGCAATCGTGTCTCCAGATCCTCTTGTAAATCACCACGAACCGCTTACGGGATCTACCTCCGCGTGGACAACTACCACCCGCCGATTCGCGACAAGGAGTTCCGTTTCTAGTTGTAGTTGGTGTGCGACAATGACGTTCTCCTCTTAATTTGTTTTTACGTCTTCCACTTTCACTTAATCTCGCGCGTTGACGACGAATGACATTATCTTGACGGCTACCATCTGAGTCCGTAAATTGTGTATTACATCGCCTTTTGTTCGATTCTTTGTCACGGCGATTTTATGATGTTTTTTTATGCTTGAATTTTTATGCTTGGCTATTACTCTACTTTCTGACTCACGGTGAGAATTTTTTCTCTTGCGATGACGTGACGTGAATTCCTACGACCATCGTCGTTTTCTATTCCGTTATTCATATTTATTTTTTTAAATATTCCTGAAAATGACACGTGGAAAAAAACGTAAATACTTGAATTTTAATAAAATACACTAGGGGTCTTATTTATCCCACTTCTTAAATGTAAATTTCACTTTTAGACTAATAAAATAAACTCGGATTTAAAAGATTGACACAGATATATTGTACACGAGTTACTTTCTTGGAGATTACAACACGAATGCCTCTCTAGTATATAGTTAGTAATCTATGCGATTGCCCAAGTCTATGGAATGAAAAAAGAATATATAACTATCCTATACAGGAACGAATGAATGAACTAATCCTAAGATCCGCTATAACAGTTCTCAAAGACAGTTGTCATAGATAAATGCGGTATCGATATTTATATCGATACTTGCCTTTTTAAACAATATCGATTTATATAGCGAATAGTAATAAAAATGATCATTACAGAGGGGTAAATAAAGAAATATAACGATATAATCATCCTTAAAATAATATGTATGTTTACACAAATATGCGCAAGGAACGCACACTACAACGTTATTTCTGTGTGGGTGACTGTTCGAACGCAAGACTAGTTGCCCTTAGTAGCACGAATCATTTTGATACTATTGGAACTAAAAGAATAAAATAATTTCCATATAATAGCTTATGAGGTCGGTGCTAAGACATAGTGTATAGAAGAGTTAATATCGGATCTAGCCCCGACATCGAAAGCTAATATGTGAGAAATATTTTATTATTTTAGAAAATTGAAGCCGGCTTTATTTTTTTACCTTATTGAGTAGACTAAGGAATGTCACAAGGTTAAAGTTACACTTGAAAGAGGTAAGTATAATATGTTCGAATTGAAAAAAATGTATTATTAGTAAAATTGTTAAGTCAGTTAGTCATTTGATATACTTTTGTTCTGTTTCATTAGTGTGGATGGGGATCGAACCCGGATTGCTCGCGTTTAAGGCGAGCACTTGGTCCTTGAGCAACCACGGCTCTTAATTTTTTTTTTATAATAACCACCTCCACACTATATAGGGATTTTCTTAAGTATATCGTGAGGGCAGTTAACATAAGTTCAAACATTTTACAAAGACAAAAATTCAGACAAGAAATAATTATTAGGTAAACCACTGTGCCACGGAGCAGTCAATTATATATTTTATAAGTGATACATATTATAATTATAAATTTTTTACTATTAAATAAACGTGTAAAATAATTAATAATTAAATAAATAATATCATTTAAAATTAAAAACATTGGAATAAATAGTTTGTAAAATAGTATTCTATCTTAACACGTTCCCTTTCCGCATATAAAATCGTGGTTACACCCACATGTCCACTTTTAAGGTCGATTAAATAGTTTAATATACATCCCAGTAATACATTTTAGCTGTTATTTATTTTTCATTTCTTTTGGGTTTTTTTAATAAGCCAAAAACCCAATGAGGTCAACTCCAACCTCATTGACGTGTATGAAATTATGTTATGTTAATATATATAAATATTTATAGCAAGGATCGTGAGGTAAGAGTGACCTCATGAACGTGTCAGTAGAAGTCTCAGGGTCAGGGTTTACCTCATGGACAGGGAACGTGTTAAGTATAATAAAAGTATATCTATAATAAAAACTGATAAACGTTTTATTTAATTTTATCGTTCTCTGCCAAGGGTTAAAATATATCATGAAAAGGTCGCTACGAAATCTACATAGATTTAGTCGTTATATTCCTGCCAACTTATTCCTAGATTCTTATTATGGGTTTCACAGGGAAAACTAACTGTAAACATGTAACCAAGTACTTCTTATTTGTATTTGTCTTATCACAGCTGGTTTTTCTTCACACAGCGTACATAGATGGCACTGCTACGATAATATAAAAATCGCGGCATGACCATGGTCTGTCTACTCTTCACCATCCACCACCACCAATTAATCAATTACGAACGTATTACTCGTTTTCCTTTATCTACATACTTCTTATTAGTTTGTGTTCTATTCCAATAGCGGCAGTTCTATTCATTTACAGCGCCGTTCGTGCAAAAGTGTGCCTCGTCTGAAAAGAGTATGTTATGGAAGCTATAGAACCATTCGAACATTTTAAACGTAAAATCAAACCTAACTAAATCATTTTAATTTAATTCTTGGATAAGTTGTACTTTATACGGATGAACTTCTAAATCCAATACTAAAATTCTCTGTAGGGTCGTAGGGGACATCACTAACGTTGTTGAACATTTGGGAGTTGAGTCTCAGGTTAGCACATTCTTAATAATTAGCTTTCTCTACTTTTTCTTCGTTCTGAACAATTGGTGGACGAACCGGTCTCCTCAAAGTTGTTTTTCTAATTTCAGGCATAGAGGAGGAGATAGATCTTTGAGGGAGGCCTATGTTTAGCAGTGGACTTGGGAAGGGCTGCAATGACGATGATGATGTTGTGTTTAGTTACCGTGTAGTGGTGCGTAAAACAATTAATTTTTCCATATAATGTAAGAGGCGACTGAGAGGAATGAAACAAAATATGGGCAACAGCTTCTATCTGATAACGACTCAAAATAATAATAAAAAAAACTACCGCAGTTTTGACAGTCTGCCAAGCGTAGCAAATAGGGCATCATCACACATACACGATGTAATATTGTAGTCGCTTAGGCGACCGCTCGATTTGTATGGGAAACATATCGTCGTAGAAAACCGCAGGACTTTCGGCTTGTATGACCAACACCTGTCCTGGGTGATGGTCAAAATGTATTCCAATCGCGTATGTTATGTAGCAATCTAAGACCTAACTGGCATGAATAATGGAGAAAAAAAATGGGCAGCATGTCTTACAGTCCACCTGATGGTAAATTGCTATGCAGTTCTTGGGCACCTGCAAGCAGCTTCAAACAAAGTAGACTACAGATATATTGTCTCTCTACGATCTAAGATGGAATGCCTCACGCAGTAGTGCCTAAACCGCAGTTTAGGCACCGCTTGTCGGTAGACGTAAGTATGAGGTACCCACCCAAACAGACTACCAGACAGAAAATAAGTTCTACCACATCATAAATTATTAGATATTACAAATCCAAAGGGACGTGTCCACACGCGTTCAGTCTAAGTCAAAGTCCAGCGTCGGCTAGTGTTTTTTTTTTAAACGTACAAGAAAAGCTCTTAAATTTGACAACGGTACTTGAATTTAACTTTCATTATGCTGTGTTTAATAACTAGCGTTTTACATTACTATACATTTAAGTTATATGTATGGTCGCACGTTGGAATAAATATATCTCCCGTATTTATTAATTTTGATTCGTATGCTACTGCAGTAAACCTGAATTAATACATAGTGGAACTGGCAATAAAGTTCTATTTCGTATTGTTTTGAACGATGGAAATACGTTAGGTATAGTTGTGAAATACGGATGGTTCTTTTTCTAGCTTTTAGCTTTTTATTTGCTAATAAAATAATATTCATAATGTTACTAATTTAATATATACTAGTAGTTGCGTAGTAGTAGAACTTCATAATCGTATCCATATGAAGAGAGTTGTATACTTTCACCTGTTCATTTATGTTTAGTATTAGATATGTGTTATATTTAATATACAAAACATTTAAAATTAAAGGTTTTTTTAACTTGACATACACTCCACATACAATCCCTACTCCGTGTGACTGTTTAACCATAGATTATTAATTAAATAAATTTCAAAAATCCACTTCCACCCCCCACCCCCCACCCCCACAACAATTCCCACATTACCCAAAAATGATGGGATCGGATGAAATTATTATTTTGTAGTTCATTCATTATAGAAACCGTTAAACGTATTTTTATAGAAGTACGGGAAATGAGCATGCAGCTCACCTGATGGAAAGTGTCGACCGCTGCGCAGGAACTACTACAATGCGATGGGGAAATGCAGGTGAGATTTAGGCCTTTCAAAAAGACTCCTAAGTTGTATTGGTACGGAAAATTCGCCACTGGTAAACTACTTCACAACAAAGACATACGAGGAAGAAAACTACTAGTAAATCACACAGTGGTGGATCGCCAAACATCCAGATGAAGAGGATGGTATCAGGAATTTTGTCGCGTTGTAAGTTGGTAAAATTTGATGACGAATTAAATCCGAAAAATTCCTGTGACAACTTCAATATATATAAATATATTTGATGTAAATATGAAATACGATAGGAAATGTAAAAGTGCAACATCTTTTCACGGTGAATTGAGCATATCGAAAGAACACGGTCATCGACGATTCCAGGTCAAGTGCAATTTATTGACTGGGGTGTCGATGCTCGGAGATGAGAACAATTTTCCATGTGAGGTTGAACCTGGGCCTTGAAATTAAGAGGACTAGACAAAGGGGTTTTTTGAGTGTTAAATGCGCAAACTTGTGTCTTCTAGGGAATAAACTGGACAAGATTTAGTCATCCCAATCCGAGACTTTGTTCAAAAAAGACTCGAGTACAGACACAATTTTGTTCTGGTACTCGACGACGTGTTGTGACGTAAAAAGCGTCAGTCCTGTCATCCACATAAAAATTAATGCACAGAGTACTTTCTAATATACTGAATTAATGTAACTGGTTTGTAACAAATCATTGATTTTTTTGAAGAAACAGCGTAGGTGATAGTACAATCAACAACAATCTTGTGAAACACCAACATTAATAGGTTTTAAGCAGAAGCATGCACCGTCTTCAACGATCCTCTGTTCTGCAAGAAAACCAGTGATACGATTGCAGAATTTCTCGGGAAGCCCATTAGAAGGAAGCTTCGAAAGAAGTGCTTTGTGCAAAACCCGATAGAACTTTGGTAGTTCCAAACTAGCCGAAAAGGTCTCCCCCTATAACTTCACCGCCTGCGCCCATCATTTTATTAAGTAAACAAGAAGATAATCAGCTGAGCGACCCCGATGAAAATTTACTGACAGTCATTAATCTGCTGGTGGTCCTCAAGGTACCTGAAGAGTTGGCAATTTACAGTGGTATAATTGCCAAAAATCAGCAACTATAATATTTCTTACTATACGATATATGAAATTTTATTTGGGCATGCACCGCACATTAATCTAACGGCAAGGTAAGTTTAATTAGATTTTTCAATTGAAAAAAGTGTCCCATCTTATTTCTATTTACATAATTGTCAATGCTCAAACTGCAAAATGTAAGTTTGTAATTGCATAAATATCATGTTTAATGTCCATGTCACACCTATGCTGGTAGTGTTGGGAGTCTATGCTCGAAATTGTCAACTAGTACGTTTTCCTAGGACAAATAGTCCTACTAGGTAAGTCTAACTTAGACCGAGAGGTCAATCGACGGATTCAACTCGGCTGGGCATCGTTCGGGAAATTACGACATATCTTCTCGTCAAGTATACCTCAAACTCTGAAAACTAGATTGTACAACCTGTGCGTATTGCCAGTGATGACTAACGGATCTGAGACGCGGTCCTTCACTGCTGGCCGTATGAAACGCTCAAGATCGCTCAGCGAGCTATGGAGAGGGCTATTCTCGGGGTTTCTCTGCATGATAAACTTAGAAATGAGGATATCTGCAGTAAAACCAAAGTGACCGACGTGGCTCAACGGATTAGTAAGCTGAAGTGGCAGTTGGCCGGCCATATAGCTCGAAGAACCGACAACAGATGGGGAAAAATGTTCCCGAGTGGCAACAAGATGGAGTAACGACCTGGTAAGACATACTGGAAGTCGATGGATGCAGGTGGCTCAGGATCGTGGGTTTTGGAAATCCTTGTGGGAGGCCTATGTTCATCAGTGGACTTGTGAAGGGCTGTAACTATAATCATGATGAATGATGAATTGCATAATTTTTTTGCGTAATATAACTAAAAACAATGATTTTAGGATTATTTCCCTTACTTGTTAGATTTTAATTTAAGCCCATTTCCATGATTCTAAGTCAACGTGGGTCTAGTGAATTTGCGATCAGAATATGGGGCCGTATCTTTTGAATCCGTTGATTTACGAACTTTAAACTTCTACTCAAAAGGACGTAACAGAACTTACTATTTGACATAATGTCAACTTGATATAACTTGGTCTTGAGAGACGGATAGACGTAAGGGCGAAATTGAAGAGATCCTACGAGGGGTCAGTTTTTCTATTGAGGTATGGAACCCAAAAAAGAAAACAGCTAATCATAAACCCAAGAAATAAAAACTCTTAAAGTCATATATTCATTTAAAGTAATGAAAGGATAATAATATCTCACCGAAAAAATGGGGTAGTCGGCTTTTTCGATAAAGTAGTTGAGATTTGAACGGGTTTCAAACTCCATAGCAGTTCCTTAAATCATAGCTAAACTACCCATAGAAAATAATATCAACGGCCGGTTGTGATCGGCCATTTGTGAAATTGGTCGCGCATGGAGCGTTTGTTCCGTCGAGCCGATCAACTTCAGTGTACAACGAACGATTTCTTGCCGGCTGGCTGGATCGGTACCACAATATAGATTTTATAGAAGTACTACGTATTTCTACTCTACTTCTTAACGTTAACACTGAAAAAATACTGTGTGTATTTTTATTCTAGCAAGACTAGAAAAGGGGCAGTTTATCCGGTGCTACTAAGATTTTAAAATATATCCTCAGAAGTCGATGGAACTTTGTTCAGAAGCGTGCTTTAACCAAAGGCATATTTTTTTCGGATCTATTATCTTTTTTTATCTTTATCTTTTTTATAAAACGTTACCCCTACACTAGATTTTCTCCTGTATCGGGGGCAGTTTACAAACAATTGCACAAGTACAAACCCACCCGAAGAATTATTTATAGGCCATATAAATACTTGTTCCGTGGGATTCGAGCCCCCCCCCCACCCCACGCCACGGAGTCGTCAAAAAAGTCGTCGTCTATGCTTGTCTTATTCTTCTAGGGGCGAAATTAAACATGTGTGGCTTCCTTGAAAGCCCATTTACACTGGTTCATGTCTGGTCTCTCGTACAGAACTATAGGTGCAACATAATCAGCTGTTTTTACTAGCGTTTGTGCGCTCTTATAAATAAAATACAAATTTTGAAGCAGGACGATAGTTTAGCCTTCTGTTCACCTAAGCCTGCATTTGCGCGTACTCGTAGCTTAAAAGTAGCGTGCATCACGTTTGCTGTGTTTTTACTGAAGTCTTTTACTTACAATAAATGGACATAATGTCATCTCGCATGATGTTTGTTTTAGCGCCTGTGGTAAGTCTAAAACAAAAGTCGTGTTATAATACAAAATGACACATAAGATTGTTTGTTTGCGATATATCAAGTTCATCGATTAATAGTCACAAAAACATTCTAATATTCAAGTCAATGTACTGCTACCGAAACAATGATTAATTTATATGAGTATAAGTATCTGTATATAGATTTAACTTAGTTGAATTTTTGACGACAAACTCCATTGTCCTTCTCCGCATATATAAGGAAGCTAGCGAGCGAATTTATATTATGAAGATGATTATGATCGGCGTTTTTCTGCCTTAAAATCCATAATAATGGTAACCACAGTAGCACAGGAACTAACCTAACTGTTGTCTTGTCAGTAAGGAATCAATCAAAAATCAAATCAGTAAGGAAAAATGGCAATAAGTCGGCCATAATGTTTCAAGAGCTAAAATAAGTTTCTCTTAGCTTACCGTTGAACTTGTGCTGCCCTCGGAAGGATCGAAACAAGTAACGCGATGGAAGGGCTTCGATTGAAATTTATTTTGGTTGCAGATTATATTTCACTATCTTTATAAATAAAATATAATTCTTCTGTCCGTGTGTATTTGACTGAACTCTTCTTAAACCGCTGGAACGATTTTTATGAAAGTTTGTGTCTGTGATTAAGTTGATTCGAGCACAGTTTAAATTCAACATTCGAATAGGTAGGTGGCGCAGTTGTCGAGATCCAGAAATCACCCGTGCAAAGCCGGGGCGGATCGCTAGTCATATATAAATTCCAACATACCATATAATATATTATTATCATGTTAATAGAAAACAAAACTATGCAATTAATTGGAAATTGTGTTAAGGCAAAGTTTACAAACGAAATGGATTTACTTGCTGCAATTAAATCAAACCATGTAAATTTAAACTTTGCTCACTTTATGAGGGCAGGTGCTTCTCGCGTCTTAATTTATTACGTCATGGCTGCTTATTAATAGCAAACGTTTGTAATTAATTTAAATGTTTGTTAACAAGCCATGATATTTAATATTTCGTTTGAGGATAAGGAATTAGCCTCCTAAAAAGTTTATTGTAGATCTAGGCGACCACATTTTACGGCGTTAGAAAATATTATTATTTTCTCTGAGAATACACCTATATAACAAATCTTGTAAAGTAAAACGTTATTTAAGTACCTACAAAACTTCATCCATGTTGTTAGAGCCGATTTTGAGAACGCGATTACAAACAAATATGTAGCTTTATTGCTCTTAGAGGATGAATTTGATAGTAAAGTATTACAGAACTTCGCTATTTTATTATAATTCTGATGCCAGCTTTTTTTTAAACAGCTGCATACAATATAAAAAAATCAAAGTAATTTTATAAGATATGCTATTTATAATTATATAGATTTCGTATGAACTATTTAATGCCTTTTATGTAATACTAATTATAAAAGTAAATAATATAATCGTGTATGGTTTATACACGATTTTTATATGTGGTAGAACCACGCTGCAGTTATATTAGTAGTATAGTTGTAGCACGAATGGGTCGGCTCGACCGGGGAAGGACCACGCTCTCACAGAATACCAGCGTAAAATAGTAGCTTAATACTGCTGTGTTTCGTATGGTGAGTGTAGAGAACCGGAGATCCATTTTACTGGAAACGAGGCATTCCACCTTAGTCATCACGGGTGACAACGCATCTGCATTTTGATTTGTAATCGAGGATAGATGTAGATGTCTATGGGCCGCTGCAACCACTTACCATCAGGTGGACTGTGTGCCAGTTTGTCACCCTATCCTATAAAAATATATTATTGCTTATACTGTATTATTATTTTGAGTCGCAAGTTTTGACAGTTCATACTGATGATGGCTTATGATGGCGCCATACCCTATATTACACGCGTAATTATGACAAGTTAACTAAGATATTAACTCAAAGTCAAAACTATTTATTTAAAACTAGCTGCGCCCGCGACTTCGTTCGCGTGGAGTCAATACTTTTGCTATTGTAAATTAAACTGTCGCGATGACTTAGAAAGACACTAATCTGAATATAAACATTCAGTTAGTCGGTCAATCAGACAAACAAATGAACGGACTCACAAACGCACCAAGAAACGAATAGGGCAAAATACACGCTTGTGTTTTATTTTGTAAATAAACAATAAAATGACCGCAATAACCTTATCCTTAATTTTCTCCCGAATTTCTCTAGCCAATACTTGGCTTAACAACACCAAATAAGATGTTGCCCAAATTTAAATGAAAACTATATAACAACTATATACAATGACATGATGATGATGATGATGATGGTGAATGATGATGAAATATATACAACTATATACAATGCCTACCTCAGGGCGCGTTCCCACCGTGTCGTGACGACAGATAATCGTGTAGTTTTAAGTGTCGTGGCTTATATGTTTAAATGGAGGTGTTCACATTTAGAACGACACAATTTACTGTCGTCTACGACAGTTTTTGCAGTGACGACACTTTGTCGTGACAGTGGGAACGGCAAGCACGACAGTCGTAAAACGATAAAAAAATCGTAGACGAAAACTCTATGTAGACGAACACGTGTTTTCCCTTCCCTCTCGCACCCGCGCGCCCCTCGCGTCTGTACTCGGTTTGCTTTGTGCGTGTTAGAACTTGTCAGACTCCTGCGCATGGTGGACGTATAACAATGGCTAATAATATAACACCGGAAGTTTTAATTCCACTTGTGGAACAAAGGGCTGTCCTTTGGGACAAAACTTTAGACATTTATAAAGACAAAGGTTTGAAATTAGCCGCGTGGAGAAAAATTTGTTGCGTTTTTGAACCTAATTTTGACAAGTTGGAGGAAAAGGAAAGAAAAGATTTCGGTAAGTTTCTGAAACTTTTTATTAATTATGATACATGTGCTGTAATGTTTTGCCAAGGTACGGAGCCTATTCCAGATACAAAACAGTCGGAAAATTGTAAGCGCACTGCGTTTCCACCACCTTCGTTTGAACGCAGCTGTGTTGCAGGCATGTTTACCAGGGGCATAACGGTTGGGGTATTCTCCAAGTATATAGCGTCTTTTTTTATTAAAAAATTATGTAATACCGTACAAGCCTTTACAACTTCAATAGCTGTTTCTGCACATACATCCAATGGTCTATGCAAGATCCTCCATTTATTGGATAAGATACCAAAAGTGCATTCAACATATCTTCTCGCGCGGCATAGACGGTAATTAAATATCTTTTTCTTATTGTCTAAATGAGTACCGCCATAAGGTCGCAATAAATTTTGTGACAATGTAAAGGCTTCGTCTCCAACAAATACATATGGTATTTCTTCTTGCATATTTTCGTGTAATGGCGTGGGTCTTGGTATATTTAAAGTACCATCATTTAGTTTCTTCCAAAAATTGGATTGTTTTAGGATAGATGAATCACACTCTTTTCCGTATGAACCAATACTAACGTAAATAAAACGGTATTCTGAATCAACAATTGCAAATAAAATAAAAGAAAAATAATCCTTATAGTTAAAAAACATAGAACCACTATTTATTGGCTTTGTAATCCTTATGTGCTTGCCGTCCAGCGCACCGAGGCAATGAGGAAAATTTGCTTTCGTTTTAAAAGCTTCAGCGATCGCTTTCCATTCTTCTTCGGTATTGGGCAACTTTAAATATTCTGCACTTAATACGCTCCAAATAACAGAACACGTTTCTTTGATTATTTTGCTGATGGTTGACATTCCCACTATAAAATTATAATGCAGTTGTTTAAACGAACATCCCGACGCCAAATATCTGTAAATAAATACAACAGCTATTATAATACGCTTATATTCGAGGACCAATGCCCTAACATTATAATTATGTATAAACATATCAGTCTAATACGTAGTCCCTTGTAGTAGTACTTGTTCCTTGTTGTTTGTTGTTACTTGTTCACGGAAACATCCGGGGATACTAGTGGAAAAACTCGATCTTATTATAGTTTTTTAAACTCTGAAAAACGTGCAGATGTTTGCGTGATAATTTAACTACGTATTAGACTGATTATATGTTTATACATATAATGTTAAATCTATACACAAACAAATTGTAATTTTGTAAGTTTTTAAGTCTATTTTACTTTTACAGCTACACAGATATCTACAAAGTGGACACATATTCGAGATGCATTTATGAGATCCCTGAAAAATGAAAAAGAAAAAAAGCGATCTGGTGCAGGCGCAAAAACTACTAGGCGGTATGTTTATAAGAATCAGCTGTCTTTTTTTATTAAACTGAGCCCCGTATGACCTCTGATTCATCTAATGAGCCTAATAATTCTATCTCTGATACATTCAGTGATGCAGCACCTTCTACTCAAAAGAAAACTAAGACTGACACATTAGATGATAAAATGTCACAATTTCTAGATTATAAATTAAATAATCAAGAACACCCACATGTGTCCTTTATTAAAGGAATTTTACCATCTTTGGCATCATTCGACAATGATGACAATTTTGAATTCCAAACGGGTATTATGCAACTGATTGAAAAAATTAAAAAGAAACGCCTTCGTAATAATTTATATGATACTTATGCAAACTATGGTGACTACCAAAACCATTTATCACAACCGACAGGATATTTTACACAAGGTCCAGGTGCATCAACTTCGATTAGCATTCAAGTTATGGAACCGGCTGCATCACCAAATTCAGTCTATACTAATTTGTCTGATAGCACACAAGATTCTTTTAATTTTGACAATATATAATTTAAAGATGTCTTTACTTATAAAACGTGTAACTCTAAAATAAATCTCTAAATAAATAAATGTATACATTAATAAAGAATTTTCATTTTATTTAATTACCTTAAAGTTATCACTAGTCTTTCTTCGGCACTTATACAATTTCTGAAATGTGTGTTTTCTCTTCTAAGATTGTCTGCAAGTCGTGCCAGTAGGCTATCAAAGGTGGAGACAGTCATTCTTAAATACTCATAAAACTTTCCATCATCACTTTTTAATTCTTCTATATAACTCTGACATAATCCTAATGGAATTCTTTTCATTAACATTGGATGTACCCAGTACCTTCTTTTCATTTCTTGCTTCATTTTCCTTCTTTTCAAAAAGTAATACATTATTAAAATTTCATCTTCGTCCATTGAACTCAGGAGAGTAAACGCACTAGTAATCACCAAGCGAACGCAGAGGCGACTAGATTTGTAGCTTGCTGATGATGCGAGCGATCTTAGCGATCCATTGGGAACAACTGGATACGACAGTCGCTAAACGATAAAAAATGTTGACGACAAACAATCGTTATAATGGGAACAGGTAGAGACGACAGTCGTCGAACGATAAATTAGTCGTTACGACATAGTGGGAACGCGCCCTATAACTAAGTACCTACACTAACAAAATAAATGAAATTGCGTAAGGATCTCTCTTCTAATAAATCTACGAGTATTTTGTCTCATCCTGTAAACAAATAAAAATAGAACTAAACTCAACCTAGAAAAGGTTTTTGACCTGTCATCGGGCTTAAAATCAGTTGGGTTTTCTATCAAGAAATTCTCAGTAGCAGCTCGGAGTCAAGTGTTTAGCAGTGTTTCTTCCGTATGCCTCAGAAAGCACGTAAAGCCGTTTTATCTGTATCTGATCTCACTATATTTTTGTCGGATTACTAACTCGGACACAATGATAAATAGACAATTTTTTTAAATATTTTGTAATTAACGATTAATATGGGCAGATTTTTGTAAAGTTCTATAATTAGTATTATTCATAATTATCATAATTTCGTTTTACGGATTTAACAACCACCATGCAATTGACAACCATTTTTTTTGCGCAAACTATGTATCCTGGTTTTAACACTTTAAGGTGAGATATTAGGAAAAAGAAACTAATTACATTATTTTAATCCTAAACTATACGTACCAATTTTAAAGTTACAATAATCATTAAATAGTTTTGAACCCTTGTTTTAAAACCGTAATTTTTATTATTTAATTACTTTAAAGCATTAAATATTTTTTCTCCCTTCAAATTAAACATTATCCATTACCCCCTTCTTCCTCACCTGGTAAGAGGTTCTTTTAAGAAATACTAAAATATCTTATTTACATACAAAATTACATAACCTCTGCCACTGCGCCGAGCACATTTCAATTTTTATTTAAAATGAACCGATATTGATGATTAATTTTTTATTCAAAGGCTGGTGCTTCTCATGTAATCTCATATAAATTTAATTAGGATCCAACCAGTAGTTTTTGAGTTATCTTTAATAATGCGTATGTAATTGATTTCGACTACATTGATGATTTTTTCCTTTTATTTATGTTGAAGTCTATTGTACAAAAGTTTTAATTTTAACACTTGTACTTTTGCGGTTATCGAATGACTGTAAGTTTACAGAAATGTTGCTAAACCTCCTACACAAAACACAAACTGTTTGTTATCAAAAAACTTATGGACCAGTTTTCACGTAACTGAAATGTATGCCTTCAAACAAATTATATCCTTGTACAATTGTTGGTAGAAATAATCCCACGCTACAAACAAGAATAAACTACTTTCGCGATCCGTATCTTGGAAAAGTTTACTCAGTCGAATGACTGATAAGTACAAAATACCTAAAGATTATAGGTGGATAAAATGTTACATTTTTCTATTAAACAAAATGTGAATATGTTCGATATGAATCACACGTCGCCTTTTCGTGGTCTATTATTGTGGTAGCCAAGCAAGCCACTTCTATTTCCATTGGCACAACTATTTTTACTTTTGTGACTTCTGCAGCCTATGGACACCGGCAATCAACTTCACGTAAAAAGAAGGTTACTGATGCGTTTTCAACATCGATGTCTAAGATAGAATGCCTCACAGTCTGTAATCATATCGGCCCTCTATACCCTTCAGACCGGAACACAGTAATGCAAGCACTGCTGTTTCGTGGCATAAAAATATATTGTTGAGAAGTCCGTGTAGGGGCAGTGTACGAATGGATATTCTTCCTATATCGTCCCGTGGGTGTCATAAAAGGCGACAGGGGTAAATTGAAACAGGGAATGGGCAGCAGTATATTCCTGGTAAAACCACTCAAAATATTTAAAAATCTGCGTTTGACAATCCGCTCGCCAAGTGTGTCAACCTATGTTCGACAGTTGATTTTTACTGACTTTAATTGACAGCTTTTATTTACAAAAAACGACAAACTTTCAAATGTTCCATAAAAATGATAAGAGAATTAATATGGAAAATCATGTTATCACTTGAAAGGGTTGCCGGCTCTTTTTACTAACCTTTATAAGCACTTGTGTTGCAGTCGTAATCGCGGAAATAGGGTAGCATAGGTTATATACTGTTCTTTTGCCTCGTTGGTCTAGCGGTTGTAGTAGTGCGACTGTTGATGAGGTCCTGGGTTCAAATCCCGGGTCGGGCCAAAAAATCAATTATTGAGTTTTTCTGTAAAGAAATTCCGTTGAGGCAGGCCGCCGTGGCCGAAATTCGGTCTGGAATACATTATTATACTGTTCTTCTAGAACTTCTTTTAGAACACTCTTATTACTTTACTACTCTTCTTCTTTCCGCGTTACTTGATTGTTACGATTTATAGTGAAAAAAGAATATTTTAAAACTTAAAAAAGAATTTATGCATATTTTTGCATTGAGTAACAGCTATGTGTAATAAAAAGTAATAAAATAATACTGGTGCTACGAAATTGATGTGTTTTCATAATAAAATCTTCGCAGAGACTTTTTTGTTTTGCGCGGTTTTTACGACGTTCTGAGGGTACAAGTATAAGATCATGAGCGATTTTACAAGTCGAGACATTTATGAGTTGATCAGGATGAACTATCTTTATTAGTTTTATTTTTATTATCAATGTCTTCCGGGAAGAAATTTACATTAAACATGCGCCTCGTTTTCGAGAAAAGTCTCGAGAACTGTCTCGCGAATTAAGGACGGTTTATGTCGATCTTACGACGACTAAATCCCATGATGTTCCACCACATAAATGCTGGGCTACGGAAAAGCATTCGTATATATTTGCGGCTCCACCAGTGCGAATCTCCATAGAGGAGGACAACTACCGGTGCGCCGAAACACAAGGTGTGTTTTCTTCCTCAACGTTTATTTCCATCTAAGCACAACGGGTTACCTCAAGTCTGTTATGCGGCTGCTTTAGGGCCAGGGAAAATTTCACATACAAAAGATCGGAAGATCAGTACCACCAACACTCTTCTGCTTCCGTGGACTCACTACTGCCGCAATAGCGGTGCGGTTCCGCTAGAGTCGTGGAGGATAGAACAAGTGACACATCACCGTACAGACACTTCTCTTGATCTTCAAATATACCTTGGTTGATTAATCATTGGTTTTTGAAGATATTTATGGGCAACAGCATTTATTTATCACCAAGCGGACTGTGTGCTCGTTGGTTAGTCTTAATCTATACGAAAAACACTCATACCGCAGTTTACTAACTTGCATCATACTCTCGACTTATTTCACATACATACCGTTTCCGAGGATAGATGTGGGTTTGGATGTGGCTTGCGGAGGTGTATTCATACCAACTTTGGCTAACACTATAACAAATAAAATTATGTTAACTTTAAAGTGCGACTTATGTACTCCCTTCGTGATGCGTGCAGAAGTCGGAATGAATAATGATGGAAGTAAAAATTGTTTTATTGTGGCTGGATATCCGACGCAATATGGCGGCGGCACGCCAGTACAACATAGTGTCAGTTGACGTGTGTGAAGATGACGTCATTTGCATTTGCCAATGTACTGGGTTGTATTTCGGAACATACCCAATATATAACTGCACAAACTGTACAAACTCTATTAAGTTTTCAGGTATTGAGCTTCCCACATTTGATGAAAACATTCAAGAGTTTCTATTTCTTTTTATCAAATATTTAAAATTCATTTATTATTTATTTCGCATTCCTTATTTAATGTACAGTTTTAATGGTAAGGTCACTGCAGCTGGGTTTGTGCCAGCTGTCGCGAATTACAAGTCGGTATGGGATGCTTTTATAGATCTAATGCGTTTTAGCCTAAGCGATTTAAACCAGTTATAACTCTTGCTGACTTATACTCTAGAGTCCACATATTCAGAACAGGTCATAGACAAATACGTTGCACTTACAGGCAATCTTAAAGGTCTTAAAATCGAAGACATAGCTGATTTTATTTTTGTCCGCATTAGCCTTAAATTCTTCGATCAACAATGTTGCAAAACATTATAAAATATCTATTCGCGATTCAAGAAAACAAATAAAAATTTCACATTGCCCCTCTCGTAGTTCTGACAACCTTGTCAACGCTTCTAACAATATTTCGGAACGAGCACCGCCTCGTAGCCGCGCACCGCAGGCATATATTGTAACCGCTTACACACAAATATTTTACGTAAATTCGAATAAAATTTTTGGTGATTGTCTTAGTAGTAACAGTAACTTAGTAGTAACATGTTACATTTTAATATAAGTCTAAGTAAAGTTGTCGTAATTGCGGCCAAAGAGATCTTACCTAGCTTCATTTTGGGCAATTTACTAATCGTAAATCTAAGTTTATTAATTCACCGCCTAAGCCTTGGGTACGCTTCCCAAGTATTCTTCTGAAGATTATCGAACGGATCGTCCGGCTGACACCTCGGAACTATCACAGAAGCGTGTTTTGCTATGCTCGCTCTTCTCATAACCATTAGAGGTTACTTTAAAGACCGAGATCTTGCCTACTGTAAAAGTGTTGGTAGCGGGCCTCTGAGGAAAACACGTGTTAGTGCGATGTTTTATTGACCCAGGTTCACAAAAACACTATGACATAATACTAATTCTACCTGTATAGTTCAAGGTATAGGCGGAACTGCAAAATTAGTCAGAGGCTCTACTACTCTCAGTTTTTGGTCAAGGCTTAGACCGCAGCATAAGTACACAATAGAAACCCTATCAACCAGGTCAACTTCTGCTTACGCAAATAGATGTTACAAAAATGCATCACTTAAATAATCTTTCTACGCATTTATCCGCTGGCACTTCAAATTTATTTATTTAACTTGAACCATCCTATACCGGGGGCCTGAGCTATCGTAGGAAATTATCTAACAGCCCACAGTGAGGGCGTCTTGTGGGTCGAATCGCATATCCCAGATTTTTCTGGTAACACCCCCGCATATCATTTCTGTTTTTTTTTTTTATATCGAACCGCATGCTTTAACAAATTTGTTCTTCGATACACGCATTTTAATTAATTATTTTATGGCCCATTTAGAGTCGTTCCCACCATATTAATTATATTATGAATTTCCGCAAAGCAATGCCTGATTCTATTAATTATAATAAATTTATAGTTAAGGATATGCATTACAACCATAATTAAGTTATATTTGAAATTATACTTCTTTAACAGAAATGAGCCATAAGAGCAATTTATAAACTAGGTCTGAAAAATTGAAGAAATAAATAACTATAGCCTCTTAATATATTTAGGAAAATTTATTGTATGTATACAAAAACAAAAATAGGTTTATTAAAAATAATGATGTACATTCAGTAAATAGTAGAAAGAAGCAAAATTTATTTATACTAGTTACTCGACTCCAAAGAGTCAGTAATTCCCTCATAGTGCAATATATACGCTTTTACAAATAAGTCATAGAAAATATACAGGTCGTATTCAATCAAAAGGTTTAAATTTTGAATTAGCAAAAATTATTAAATAAGGGTTATTATACTACTAAAGAGTACATGATTGACAATAACCCCTGGGAATGAGGTGATCACTATGGTAATGATTTCATAAAACATTTAGAAACAGCATGGTACCTAATTGCATTAAAAATTATATCGTAAATTATGCTTTTAAAAAAGTCCAGGTGGGTTTCTCCCTGGTTGTTCCTAGGACAGAGGTTTTTTCTGAACTTGTTGCAGAGCTCAAATGACTTTCAATAAGTATAGTAATCTATATTGAATAAAAATAATAATATAATAATAATAATAATTTATTTGACTCTCAATTAACAGGTAACACTTATGTATTATATCTATTTAAAATTACAAAATTGCATTTCAAAGTTTTAACGTTAACGGCCATACTGGTATAAACTGTGTTACAGCCGTCAGCGTCTTCCACCCTGAGTAGTACAATACAAATACGGTAAAAATGACAGATTATTTCGCTATACAATACACAACCATGTTAAGTTAAATAATAAAGTTAATTAAGTTAAATAATAATAATAATAAATTTGAAAAATGAAGAGAAAACTTTCTAATCATCACAAACCAGTTTGTGGTGGTGGTTTGTGGTGGTGGTGGTTTGTGGTGGTGGTGGTTTGTGTAATAAGGTAAGAAAATACGTTATCTGCTGATTTTGTGGATCAAACTTTGGCAGGTTTTATTGTGGAAAGACGTTTGTTCGAGTTTTTGTTATCGTGTGAGTGAATTTGTGTTATTTTGTTAATTTGTCATAGATCAATTAGAAGATGATGGGTAGTACTTTATTACAAATTAATTTGTCACTTGTGTGTGTGTGTGTGTGTGTGTGTGTGTGTATGTGTGTGTGTGTGTAATGTGTGTGTATGCGTGTGTGTGTTAGAACTTAAATACTGATTAACTTCTCTGTTTCCAGGTAATTAAGGCTTAGCAACCAATTTAGGATTTTATCATACATTTATAAAGGGACAAAGGGTAAATATTGTTTACTTTATTTGCAACATTATATAAATAATTGCTAGTGACATAATATTGACGACGTGCTAAAGCAGTTCTATGAGAAACCATGTCACAAATTCTATTTTTATTACGTTTTAAATTAGGTTTAAACTCTGTATTTTTGTGCTTACGTAGTATAACAGACATGACAAAAAGCTGTCTTACAGTAAGTACAGAGCATTCCTTAAAAATAAGTTTGGTGCTAAATCTTTGTGATTTACCTAGCATTACCTTTAAGATTGCTCTTTGAGCACGTTCTAAGGGGAGTAAAGTTGTTTTTCCAATTCCACCCCATGTTACAATACAGTATTGTGGTAAACTTTGAGCAAGAGCATAGTAAACACATATCAATGTTTCAAAGTCAGCAGAATTCCTCAATTTTCTGAATATTGGTATCAGTTTTCTAATACGGCAGGTTACATTGCTTATATGCTCTGACCAAGATAGGCAGTAGTCAATGATAAGTCCGAGGTATCTTACGTTAGTGGAACGAGTAAGTTTTGGGCAGTTGCATAAGCTATGTTGTTCACATGTATGTGCTTTGATATAAAATTCCGCTGATGGTTGGGTACTGGCACGGTGAGTGAAAGTAATATATTTAGTCTTGTTTACATTTAATGTCAATAGATTGCTATTAAGCCACCGCATGACCCTTCCAAGCGCATATTCTGTATTGTGTTGGGCTTCATTCCAGTCCTTACCATATACAATTAAAGCCGTATCGTCTGCGTACGAAATGATTTTGCAGTTAGGCAAGATAAGTGAGCATAAAGTATTTACGCAAACTAGAAAGAGAGTTGGGCCTAGTACACTACCTTGTGGTACACCGAACGAGACAGTAGTAGGTAAACTAGTGTAATCACCGATTTTAACTAACTGCGTGCGATTAGATAGATAAGATCGAAATATATCTAAAGCAATTCCTCGTACGCCGATCAGTTCCATCTTATGCAGAAGTAGGGGAATAGAGACAGTGTCGAACGCCTTTGACAAATCAAGAAAAACACCTATAAATTTCAACTTATTATCAAGATGTTTTGCGATTGTCTCAGTTAGAATTAAAGTTGCATCTTCAGTAGACTTACCTTTCGCAAAGCCAAATTGATTATCTGAAATTATATTGTTGTACTATATAATTTTCGACAGTGTCTCTGTCACCACTCTTATATATAGGGTGAACTAGAGCCCTCTTTAAAATATCTGGAAAAACACTAGTTTTTAAACAAAGGTTACACAAATATGTTATGGGGGGGGAATCAGACTGTTTTTGGCACGTTTTATGACTAGGGTAGGTATGCTATCGATTCCCGTGGCTGAATCATTTTTTAAGTTTGTGATAATAGCTTCTATCTCGTAATAGTCTGTGTCAAGCAATACCATAGATTTATGCAAGCGGTTAGATTCATCACTATCTTTAACAATTTTTGGGTGGTCAATGTATTGCTGAGTTTTTAATATTGAGTTAGCATAAGATGGGCCAATTTCTGCAAAGTAATTATTAACAATATTGACAGATTTATGAGGATCATCAGTTAGATTTAGTAATTCACATGGAGGGAGTGAATATTGTTTGAGGTTAGTGATCTTATTTATAGTATTCCAGGTACCCTTTGGATTGCATTTATTTTTACAGAACTCGGCTTTCTCATATGCGGTTTTAATTTTTTTCAACAAGTTGTTGCAAAAATTGCGATATCTCGTGTAAGTAATATGTAATATTGCATTGTTTTTATCGTGTTTTGCTTTCTTGTGCAATTTGTCCCTGTGTCTTATACAGCGTACCAATCCTGGAGTTAGCCATGGCTTGATACATCGTTTACGGTGAGGAATTTTTATTTTATTGGAATGAGCAGTTATGGCATCAGTAATAGTTTTAGTTAAAGCGGTAGCTGCTTCATTGGCATCTTTGATATTGTATATAAAGCTAAAATCTGCATCAGATAATTGTTTTAATAGTGATGGATAATCAATTTTGAAAGTTGTGCTTTTGGATGGATACCTTATAATTTTGCAATCTAAGTGAAACACTATCGGAGCATGATCAGTAATAAACGAATCCAGTATACAATGTGTCCGGTTTCCGATGTCCGATACTTTAAGGGGTTAAAATAAAATTAATTTTATCGACAAATCAGGGATCAATGATTTTTTTTCGCCATCAATAAAAAAATGGCAGCACTTTAAAAAAATTGTTGGCGAAGCATAGATGCTTGTATTAATTTAAATATCTACCCAAGTAGAAGACTTTCAAAAACAAAATTGGTCTCAAATGTTAGTTAATAGTGTAGACAATAAATCTAGATTCAAAATATTATTTTTTAATTTTTCAGTATTAGTAAAAAACATTTTTGAAAAAATAAATTAGACAACAAATTGATGTTGTTTTTCAGATTCTTAGCTTAAAAAAACCATCGTGTTAACCAATTTTTTTTACTTGTTTTTATTATAATACAGGATATTTGCTATAAATGCACATTTAAATCTTAACTCTGAGTTAGATAGTTTAGGAGCTATGACAGTGTAAACATACTTACTTGAAAAGCGCGGATACACTAGCAAATGAAATAAAACAAAATAATTTATATCAATTGCATTTAATTTGGCAAAATAATTACAAAAACTGCTCAAAGTGACCTCCTTGTCTCTGCAGACATGCTGTTGCTCTTAGTGCAACGTATTGCGTAGAGCGCTGGATCATTGCCTTGCCTTCTCGCAATTCGTTTGCTGCTTGAATTATTTTTTCTGCTAACTCCTCTCGTGTATTTGGCACATTTACATACACTCTTCGTTTGAGTGTGCCCCACAAAAAAAAATCGAGAGGTGTTAAATCCGGCGACCGCGGTGGCCAAACAATTGTTCCTCCGCGTCCGATCCACGACGAATAGTGTGCATTTAAATGATTCCGCACAAGAAGCGCGAAGTGTGCCGGAGCACCATCCAATTGCAGAACCATTCTGGCCCTGTAGGCCAATGGTAACTCCAATAAAGCATCGAAAAAATTCGTTTCCAGGAAATTTAGGAATCTTGGGCTATTCATTGTCTCCGGTAAAATGATTGGTCCAATTAGAATGTCGTCAATCATTCCGGCCCAAACGTTGATAGAAAATTTATGTTGAAAAGAACTTGGGCGGATCGCATGTGGATTTTCTTGAAGCCACATGTGTTCGTTACGGTAGTTCGTATACCCTGATCGCGTGAAAGTAGCTTCGTCTGTCCACATAATTCTTTTTAAAAAGTTTGGATCATATCGCGTTTCTCTCAATATCCACGAACAAAATATTGCTCTTCTTACATAATCCGGTTCCAGTATTTCTTGCACCCTTCGAAAATGGTAAGGATGTAATCCTTCTCTTTTTAAAATTTTCCACGCCGACCATTTTGATAGACTGAGACGATTAGCTATGCGTCTAATGCTCAGGCTAGGGTCTTGAGTAATCATTTGCAATATTTGATGTTCATCTTGGAGCGACAAAACACGAGTACGTTCGTTACCGAGCCTTCTTATTCCATTTTCCGCAAGTCTCAAATGAATTCTCACGAAAGTGCGAGCATTCGGCGTACGTCTGTTAGGAAATCTGCGTGCATACTCTACAACAGCTCTATTTGCACTCCCGTTACACAATCCATACACGAAATGGATGTCAGCGATATGCTGGCTTGAGTACTCGTTCATTGTAATAAACAAAAAGTAACAGTTCAACAACAAAACAAAAACGTAACAAAGTCTAAAAACAAACAATAATTATGTACAGTAAGTAGATTTACTTAAAACCAGGAATGTTATCACAACGCAGAGCGAGGGACGACTGCTCGACGACACAAGCGCACACTGCACCCTTTTTACCTGGTGATAGCCGTTATTCTGCCTCGCTCGCACTGTAGTGCCCAGCGTTTTCTACCTGCTCACACAAAGGATGCTATTGTGCTTGCTTACGATTCCTTGAATTATTGAAGAATTTTATCTTACTCACTGGAATGGGTGTTTAGTTATCTAATATCGGGGTAGAGGCACTTTGAACAGTTACATTCAAATTATCATAGCTCCTAAACTATCTAACTCAGAGTTAAGATTTAAATGTGCATTTAAAACAAATATATAAAACAAGTAAAAAAAAATTGGTTAACACGATGGTTTTTTTTAAAGCTAAGAATCTGAAAAACAACATTAATTTGTTGTCTAATTTATTTTTTTCAAAAATGTTTTTTACTAATACTGAAAAGTTAAAAAATAATATTTTGAATCTAGATTTATTGTCTACACTATTAACTAACATTTGTGATCAATTTTGTTTTTGAAAGTCTTCTACTTGGGTAGATATTGTTAAATTAATACAAGCATCTATGCTTCGCCAACAATTTTTTTAAAGTGCTGCCATTTTTTTATTGATGGCCAAAAAAAATCATTGATCCCTGATTTGTCGATAAAATTAATTGTATATTAACCCCTTAAAGTATCGGACATCGGAAACCGGACACCCTGTATATGTTGCGGAATATCTATCTGATCTCAACATTACATGGTCAATACCACTTTCATTACGAGTGAGGATTAAATGAGCTGCTAAATATCGGTGGAGTGCCATTAAATCCAAATATTTACTGCTATTAAGGTCATTGTTATTAGGAGAGATATTTATATTGATATTTCCAATCAAGATAACTGATCTTACCGAAGCTAAAGATGCAGGACAGAGATCAAGGCTATCACAAAATTTATTGATATTTTTTTGTGAAGGTGATCGATATATGGCCAAAATGGCATATTTATTTTCATAATTTACGATAAGACCATTCGCATCAGAAATTAAAGGTTTATGTATACTATGCTTTATTTCAGATTTTATATATATCAGAACACCGTCGTTTTGGTTATTATACTCAGTAGAATAAGACGTATACCCAGCAATTACAGGTATAACTGATAATTTGCTTAGCCAGCATTCCGTCAGTACAAGGATGTCGCATTGAATACAAATTCTTTCCATTGGTATGGCTAGTATATCAAAATTACAAGTTACACTGCGTATGTTAGTGTGAAACACTATCAAAGAATTTCTAGTCTGATTAATTTGATTAACTAGGTTTTCTGGAGTGCATATCATGGAATTGGAAACAAAAACTGAATCATTGTCATTAGAGATATTATCAAGTATAACTATTAATAAGAGAATATTTAAAGGCGCATATCTTTGTTACATTCAATAGATTATTTATTATAATCTTGTATTTTGAAGTCTGTTGAATTACAGTATTAGTGATATAGAGATTTAATGAATTAGGATGTAGGTTAGGTAGTGTAAGTGTGTGAGAGTAGTATATATTATTAAAAATTATACAATTAGGAAAAGCAATGATAAATGTTTGTGGTAATATGTAGTAAGTTTTTAAATCAACGTAAAGAAAAGGATACAAATAACTTAAACATTTAGAGAGTAATAAAATTATGTTAAAAATAATATATAAAAATCGAAGTAAATTGCTTAGTCACGAAGAAGATTGCGACTGGAATTGGTTTAGTTCATTTTGCCGAATCAATCCGATGTGATGGAGCACCTTCTTTTTTACGGATGAAAACTTTCCCGTGAGCAGTCCAGCAGTAGGCATAGGAGTTCCTTTTACTAAACTCACGAGCGAGGTAGTATAGTTTTTTTGCTTTTTGAGTCAGACATTCAGTTACGAAAATTGGCTTTGCGAGTCCTTCGAATTGTATATCTCCTGTGTTTAGTTTTTTAGTATTATTAATCCGGTTATAATTTTTGACTGATGTTAAAATCTTTTCTTTTAAAATAGCAGTTGTAAAGTCTACTATTATCGGCCTATTCCCCCTTTTATCTTCAATCAAGCGAAATACATCGCGAATGAGAGAGTCCTCAATATGGGTGTTAGTAACTAGACCAACTTTATTTACTATCTGTAACAAGTCATCTTTAGTCTCATTATGTTTGACAGGGATATTCTTTATCTCAATACTTGCCTGTTTTTGAAATCTCTCGAGATTCTCCACTTTTAATTCAAGGGTCTGAATATAGGCTAAATGCGTTTTTCTTTCGGTTTCCATTTTACACAATCGATCTTTGATTTCATCATACTGTTTTGAGATAAAGTCCATGGATTTAATAATATCCCCATTTTGTTTCTGGATGTCACTAATACTACTTAGAATTTTAACTTGTTGATTTTTGAGGGTATCAAAAGATTGTTTCATATCCGACATAAAAGCATATACCTCGTCATCATGTTGGCGCTTTCGGCCACGAGGTCGGCTAGCAACATTACTAGAGCTATCATTATCGGTATCTGTGGCCGTAGCAGCAGCTGAACTCTGATTCGTATCCGACTTCGGCTGTTGCGATGGAGGGGTCCTTTTAAGTGGCATTTTTTAAATAATAATAAAAGTAAGTAAGCGCAAGACCTTTTAAGATTGACTGCTCAATTTGCGACTTACTAGGAGCACAGATTTAACTAAGCGAACGTTTTAAGATACGTAGCAGATTACTAATTTACGAATCACGTAGCGCGTAGCGATAGTAGGTGCTGTAGCATCTGTGGGGCGTGGCTTGTCGTAGAGGTCGTAGCAGATACATCCAGTTGCAAATTACTCTTTATAAATTTATGTTTTCCTGGTACTATGGCACTTATTTAAAATTTTAACTTATTTCAATCGCTTAAATTAAATGACTATTTAAATAACCAAAATACACCTCAATCACACCCAGGGGGAAGAGGTGTAATATAGTATATATAATAAAAATGTCTCTCTTCTATTTTATTCTAAAATCCGGTCCTTTCTTTATAATCCTATGAAGTTTACCTATACATTGGTGTATGTTTTTTTTTTTAATAGAAACTGGAGTAAAAGAATATCCTTAGTGACGAGAAATCTATAAGATATCTCTATATCGGCAGCTCTCAGATAGTAACATGATATACTGAGCCTATATGATGTGCTCTTCTCGGATTTTGTTTGGAAAATGAAATATTTGACTTGTGTTTATTAATTCTACAAGCTAACATATGAATTTGTGTAGCATATGACTCGCTTTCAGACAAACATGTTAGTTGTAAAATTCCGTTCTTGCATGTTCTTTCTCATAATAGCCTCTGTCGTAGCCTACTGGCATGCGCCTGATGAACATCCATAGACGCCTCACTGAGGTAAGTGGACTGGCGATAGCAGTACTAGTTATGTCTACTAGTAGGGCTAAATGTTATCATTTTATATTTATCCCTTCAGTTAGGAATAAATATAAAAATAAAATAAAATTAGTCCTTTCATATTTAAAAATCATTTAGGTCTATCATTTTCCGAACAAGTAGTTTAAAGTGTATTCTTTTGTTTATATCCCCAGCACTAGGGATGAATTACCCGTGTTATTTTAGTAAAGATAGGTTTATAAAAATCCTTTTATAAGTAATATATAAACATGATTGACACATTGTTAAAAAATATAATTCTCGCCACGTTCAAAAAAATCTCATTGCTTCAGAGAGATGGCGACATATTTTGTTTACGCCAGACGTAAATTTACAAGTCTGGCGACAGAGAACAGGGTCAACAGTATAAAAAGTCACATACGGACTTTTCACAGTCACATGCGAGCTTCATTCTAAGAAAAATTGTCTAGAATAGGAGAGACTTACTTCTAGCGGCCGACCTTTAGAGGTCAATAAAAAAGAAGAAAAGTAAAAAATGTAGAGAACATCACCATTCTGCGATCAGCATCAGTATTTTTGGATGCATATTCTGCCATCAGATGGTTGCCAAAGCCTGGTCTATCAACCACCAGAGTAGACCGTAGACAGTGTATCGGTGTGGCTGATGTTCTGATAAAATATTGGCATATTCCCCTTGCGCATACCACACTATATATTACTCATATGCAGCATAAATACCAAATGAAATAAAATTATTATTATTATTACTACAATAAAATATTGTAAGCATTTTGAAATTTCTACGGGTATTCAGCTGTGAATGATAATGTGATCGTGAAGCTCAATGTTTGAAAATAAAATATATTTCAAAGATTTAATATTTCCTAACACACACAGACGGTAGCGAGCGGCCCGTCGCTTACGCTTTTCGGATTCTCAACCAGGCCGAGACACAATATTCACAAATAGAAAAAGAAGCACTTTCTATAATTTATGGTATTAAAAAATTTCATCAGTATTTGTATGGTCGATAATTTACACTACGAACGGATCATAAGCCACTTGTGGCAATTTTTGGAACCAAAATGTGTATACAAGGTTACAAAGGTGGTCTATTATTTTGGCAGCTTATACGTACGATATAGAGTATGTGGCAAGTGCCGATAATACGGCGGACGTTTTATCCCGTTTACCTACCGGACCGCAGAAATCAGTTAGGTCTGAGACGACCTATCTGAATTTTATACAGGATTTCTTGCTTATTACAAGTGAGGCAATTAAAATTAAAACGTCAAATGATGTATTATTATAGCGTGTCATTAAGTACATTATTTTCGGATGGACAGATAAGTGTCCCGATGGACTACAGAATAGTTGTACCGGATACAATAAATACCGGTAATTATTTTATATAAGAAACACTACAGCCAACTTCAATTAAGACGATTAAAGACTGACTAGGGTAAAACGCCTTACTGCCTGTTTACTTGCTAAAATAGTACATAATTTTAACTTTTAACTCATTTTGCGTGAGCGTGTTATTCCCAAAATGGGCCGATCCATTTGTGCTAGAGCCAAAGTACGTTTTAAATGAAATAAACTAAACAATATAACTGGCCGATAATTTAGCGCTAAAAATGTTGTTAATTTTTTTAAATAGAAATCAAATAATTCCTTCATTGAAACTATATTTCTTTTAAGTGAAAAATCTGTCATTAAAACTGTTTTTTTCTTCTTTAACATAGACAACCAACAAACATATAATTAAGTATAAAATATGAATTCGATGTGCAAACTCGCGCCCATTTATTGCCATTATTCAAATTTATTCAATTCGCAACAGTAATCATGTACAATGCGCATAGTCCGGTCAATTTAGACAGTCGGTGATACATAAAGTTACAAGCTGATTATCGGTAAAATTGTCCAAAATTTATAAGAATTTTGAAGTTCCCCACCATTACTTTCTATGGAAAAAAAATTACTCAAGCTCAAGAGTAAAAATATGAGTAGTTACGATTTTCAGCAAAACTGTAATCTTATCATAAAAAAAACCCGAACAAAAGTTGTAGCTCATAAAATTATCTACAAAAAATGTACCAGTACTTTTTTCCACGAGCCACCGTTTCTGAGATAGTACGATTCAAAAGTTGTAAAAGTTGTAAACGTCATAATATGCACACGTTTCCACGCCACCTATGAGTTAGTGTACTTAGCGCGTTGTTTTAACGGGATTCCCCATTGGGCCCATATTACGAGTCTATTATGATCCTGTTTAATTTGTAATTATTGCAAAATATGGAAATTAACAGAGATTGGAAAAAATTAAAGCAACATAGCCACGCACACAATGGAACAGGGGACAGAGATGTTGTCTCGACACTGGTGTAGAAATGAAGGAACTGGGTTTCATTTTACCTGATATTCTTATAGTTATAACTTATTTATATTTTATATTTTAAGTGTTAATTACAACGGCCGATAGAAAAATATTTGAACATATATTAAAACTCTAAAGGTGTATGTATATACGTGGCGTACTCATGCATATTATGATGTTTACAACTTTTACAACTTTTTGAATCGTAGTATCTCAGAAATGGTGGCTCGAAGCAAAAAAGTATTGACACATTTTTTGTAGATAATTTTATGAGCTACATTTTTTCATTGGGATAATTTTATGATAAAACTTACCGTTTTGTAATAAAAAAAATTCCATACACGGGAATGGCGGGAATTATTTTGAACAATTTCACTGATTACCTGCTTGTTGTAACTTTATATATCTTCACTCTTATTTTCTGGTCTAATTTGACCGGATTAGTAGATCTTTATTTATTATAAGAACAGCTGAGATAAGTTAGACGGCTCAATGTTGAAGTAGCTTTGTTGTTACGGTAAATGATTTTGGCGCTGAGGCCCGCGATTCGAATCCCGCACCGAGCAAGTACTTGAATCACCTACAAATAATTATTTAGGATGTTAGTCTTTGTGAAGTTTATGTACGTAAACATCTTCCACAATACATAAGAAAAGGGGGTAGTGTTTTTATATAAATATATGAATGACACAACATATTTTTAAGGCATAAAATTTCTCAACATAAATTATAGTACATTATATGTAAACATGCCTCCTATCTTTCGATAAAGCTGCACCGTTTGTTTGAAAATTATGAAATTTTAGTTTTGGCAGACTATTAGAACCAATCCTTTGAAAATAGAGCACTAAATAATTTTGTTAAAAGTAGGAAAAACGATTAAAACTTATTAACTGTAGTCCAAGGGCTTGCTTTAAGTTTTATTTATTGATAACCTATGTACGTTCTTTATTAACTGAGTGATACAAGACATTTTAAAAGTAAAATTAAGGCCCATAATTTACTTGGCTCAGGCAATTTAAAATTAGGGATTATTCCTTTTTAGTAAAGTAAAGTAAACACCACCATCTCACGGATGGGCACAGGCTGCCTCTCCTTTTTGAGAGGATTTTTTGTCCAAATAAACGTGACAACTATTAAAATATGCCTTTTATGAGGTGATCTAAGAAGTGGCATTTGTGAAGCAGTTGACTTTGATAGGTTGTAATCAGTAAATATATTAATATATGAATGAATAAATACCTTTTAAGACGCATGAAAAATTATTGTTAATTTGTAAAAAAAAAGGGAAGAATATGTTGAAATAAATATTAGACTAAGGTATTGAACCTGGAATTTACGTCGTATAATTTATTTGGGTATCAAAAGGTCGCTAAGCTTGGATTAGATTTATTCTGATCCGCCGCAAAATCCCTAAATTGTATTAATACAGACTTCAGGAATCATTGCGATTGATGCCGAAATTGTTCTCTAATTTTTACATAAGAAAGAAGTAATTAAACCATCAAAAATATAAATCATTGTGCCGATTTAAATTAATGAATTGATTAGATAGTAAAAGAGAAAAATTCAATTTCAGATTTTTATTGTTTACAAACCTTGTCTGCGTTGAGTTACAAATATTGCCGAAAAAATTATGTAAATTGGCCTACGGATTACGGAGGAGATAGATTTCAAAGAATCGTTTTCTTGCGCCATGGAATCTCTACTCCAATAATCCCGTAAGTGTCATAGGTGACAGAGGGAAACTAAAACAGTTAGTAATCCGTTTGCCAAGCGTGACAAATATCCCCCTTTGAGGCAATAGAATAGGTCTTTACCAATGAAATTGCCGTTCTGTAGTACTGGAAATTTAAAATCAAAATAATTTTTGTTTTTCTAAGAATTCTTATTTCAAATTAATTTTATTTCAATAACATGGAGTTCTTTTTTAAAATTAGAAATTTGTTACCGTCTTCAAAAAGGAGGAGGTATTCAATTCGACTGTATGTTTTTATGTGTTTCTTATTTTGACTGATTTTTATTTGAAAAGTGGTGCTTATCATGTGTTTGAGTTATTCTTAAATAATGCGTATTTAATTGACTTAGAAACTTAGAATACATTTATTCGGTCTATTCGGGTATTGAACTCGATTGTACAAAATGTTTAATTTAAGAACGACTCCACATAAATTTAATAAGATATGTACATAATACACTACATAGTTAGCATATGTAAAATAATTGTTATAGCAGTTTCGAATCGACGTAGAAATAATAATAATAAAATTAAAATATTAAATCAGCAAACACTCGTTAATAAATTAATTTATTTACCTACTAATCAAAGTTGTTCTTACTCTAAGCAAAGTACCAATGTTATACGTAAACACATACAGATATTCGTTCATGCCAGTATAGGTATGACAATCGATCACATATTACATCTTATGGTAAGTGGATGCTGTGGCCCATAGAAATCTACATCTATCGTTGATTATTAGGGCGGTCGGCGCTGGTGGAGTCGCTGGTATATGCGAAAGCGTTCTCGTGGCCTTGCAAATATAGGGCGCGGGTCGACAGTTTTAGTCGGTGCGGTGATTTCTCCATGTACAAAATGGTGACTATGGATTCCAATACTCACTTACCAACAGGTGAACTGTAAGTAAGTTAGTCATTTCAATCTTAAAAATAAAACAATCATTGTGCTAAGTGTTTATACATTGAAAGGGGCTGATCTTTTAACAGTGAACTTTTTATAGGCTGGTTATTATTCCCTTTATTAGACACATTTCTAAATAAATTCTAAAGCTAAGGCCAACCTTTTTGCCTATAGGTATAACAATGCTACAGTTTAATCAATGAATTCGATATCTAATTACTTAAAACGACAAGGACTCGCTGCAAATGACTTTGATTGAGTGAGGTTTATTAAACTTCAATCCACATCCTTTGGTGATTATTTGCTTGGGATTTGTTCAAATACAGCATAGTTTAAACAAAAGTACGTAATTAAAACGTACCGGCAGTTTTAAAATTAACTGTGAATTTAATTATAATATCCAATTTACGATTGACCGACAAACAATGGAGAAGGTTCCCGGAGTCGATGGATGTAGGTGCCAAAGGTACGTGCTTTGTGGCATTCCTACGGGGAGGCCTATGTTCAGCAGTGGACATATTAAAGACTGTTATAACCATGATGATTCTATTCAGTTCATTTTCAAACTATAAAATATAAGTAGACGTCGGCACATTACAGCGTTTATGCGATAAAACGGGGAAAAATTCGAATCCAGTCCAAGGTGATGCTGTGGTAAATAGCCACATAAGCACATTGGCTCAAATTTTTTACCTAAACTGCCTGTCAGTAGAGGTTTCTAGTTTCAGTTAGAGACACACTGCTGTCAGTTTACACTGCCTCCGTTGGTAAAACCAGATGGCTCACTGGGGCATACAGCTAAGAAGAAAGTGCACTTATTTGCTTCCCTTTTTGCTTGCAAGACGCATCTAGACAGTTGCAACAGCGTACTACTTCAATTACTTCTTATATTTACGCGAACACTACACATTTAAATAATACTGGTTTTTACGGATTTTATCGCGTATATTTAACTATAAATACCCAATGTTTCGAGCGCTTTACAGCACCTACGGTCACAGGGGGTCTGAGATGGTCAACGCCCAGATGTCATAGTTAACAGCTGTTACCATAGATTAAAATTTATTATTTATAAATGTAGATCGGAACAAAAGTTAATCGCGCTATACATGAATTTATGCAATATCAGGGGACTTCACTCGAACCTTCGCCGTCCAATACCAGTTCCAAGACGGCGAAGCCGGCTCTGCGCTTTTTCTGACCGACACGCAGATGTCCTCTCCAGCTGATGCTTCTTATCTCCCCTACTCGGGGTACAAATTGGAATACTCCTTTGTGCCTCGGGTTTGCGTATACGTCAGAGAGGACATCTGTTCTCGATACCTCGGCAGCCTTGAAGTTTCGGACCTATCCATCTTTTGGCTACGTGTAGACAGCGACGACGGATGGTCGTCTATGGGTGCCTTTATAGGTCCCATAGCGATAATACCGAATCAGACCGACTCTTCGACCACCTCCAAATGGCTGTAGATTTGTTGCTACAGCAGATCCCCCCCGCAGAGATCGTGATCCTCGACGATTTTAACGCCCACCACGCCGAATGGCTTGGTTCACGTTCAACCGATTATGCGGGGAGATCTGTTCAAGATTTTGCCATGACATGGTCTGACATAACTGGTTACTTCGCCTGCACGGATTCCAGATGTATGGGATCATGCACCTTCCCTGTTGGACCTTCTGCTGACCTCTCATCCAAACGTAAGGTCTCCGTCGATGCTTCTCTTGACTCTTAATCAATTACAGTTGTCACCACGTCAGCAGCAGGCTAGAAACAAGTGTATGAAATTTGGAAAATAAAAGCTATGAAGGCCTTAAAAGTGATCGCCCTAAAAATTTTGTGGTTTTTTTATTCATTAAATGAACCTGCAACAGGTAATACGTTAAAGAAAATAATATGAAAGAACTTTTTTTCCTTGGACGTGAATCTTGTATGTGACATTATTTGAACAAGTTATGTTTTTTAAAACACATAAATTTAAATTGTTTTAAATTTTAACGTAAAAGTTGTATTACTGAACTTTTCAGCACTAACGGTTTGGTAATTCAAAATGAGTTTATAATTTATTCGGGAACAACTATGTATGTAATGGTAGTTTATTGCGAAAGTACGTGCCACTAATTACTGAAGATTAATTCAAATTTGATAACATTAAAATGGTCATTTATATGTACATTGCAGTCTTCCATTTTGAATTTTATAGCCTTTATCACAATTAAACCGTTAAGCGTATAAATAACCGTGCAAACAGTTTGTTTGGCAATTTATCTAATGAATCGCCGTAACTCGTAGTACTTTACTTCGCCTACGCGTACTATATGGTAGCGTAGTGGCTATAACTTGGATGCGATGCCGCAGGGCCACGGGCACGAATCCCGTTCGGAATAAATATTTGTCTAAAAATATTTGCGCTGGGCCTAGGTTTTTGTCCTTGAGCAATTATTATACGAGTATAGTAGAGGTTGAAATATATATTCTTGCCATATCGATGGAAGATCATTTATGTTTTTGACATAAAATGGATCCTCGTTCGGTATACGTTTTATCGGTTTTATTGGGTACTAGCTGTGTCCCGCGGTTTCACCCGCATCCCGCACATATCTCGTGTCTGGGCCGCGCGACATAACATGACACCTAGTTCAAGTCGTGCCTCTTATACAGGAAATATTCTACTAATTTAGTCATATATTCCTCATAAATCTAGCTATAATAAAAAAAATTTCAAATTGGTCTGGTAGTTCTAGAGTTTTGCGTGTTTAAACAAACAAAAAAGCAAAAAATAAACTCTTCATTGTATTAGTATAGATTGGACGGGTATCGGAATATTGATCATCATTTTGTACCTCTTCCTAGGAATAAAATTTATATCTTTCCAAAAAAAAAAATTACGGAGCCAAGGTTAGTATAAATTGATGCTCCATAAAATTGCCCGTATTTCCCATTGATTTTCATTTGCGATATTGTAGGGAATCCATTCTCATCACATGCACAATTCTGTCCAAAATTCATTCCCTCATCATCTTCATCATCTTAAAAGCAAGGCAAGCTTTCAATGTGTGTTCCCGTATCTACCTCAGTTAATTGTATTCTTCCTGTATCTATTTACTATAATATTTCCTATATATACTTACTATAAGGAACGGCTTCGGCCCTTATTTTTAATACATTGATATTTACCTTTGTGTCTGGCGTTCCTGGTGGTTTATTTTTCAAGTAAGCACCAATATAGCGATTATGTCAAAAATACACAGTGCGTTCGTTTGTCGTTCCCTCTAAAAGAGGAACTGATATTGTGAGTTTGTCTCTGTTGCATTAGAGCGTCTGATGTTCGATTAAATTATGAAGGTGATTCTCGTTGCTTGCTATTTTGTTAATGTCATTTTCATACTGTTCCGTAAATTTTTCATCCAAAATCCCAAGTAACGTGTTCATTGCATAACCAATTCCATTTACTAATCCTCTGTTTTTCGCCTGTTCTGGTTGTTAAGCAGTCTGTTATAATATTCAATTTCGTTCTCGTAACTCTTGTTCCAATTGCAACGTGATACTTTTATATTGTATGTCCAACTTACTACTGACTTCTTTTAAGTGTGTTACGTAATGATTGATGTTTGATATAGCTTGCCGATTTGTTGTATGTCAATCTCTGATATTGTAAATCGGATATTTTGTCAAAATACAAACTCTGGTTGTTGAGTCGTGTTATGTTGTATGAGTTTGGGGACAATTGAAAAGTCGGAGAAAATATAAAGAGAAATAAAAATAAAGTAGTAAATTAACTATTCAGAATCAGCTTTTTTATGTGTCGTTGTTCCTTTGGGGGAGGATCATCTTTCAATACCTTAACGGGGTCCGCTGTCGTTGTCGTTGTTATCGGTAATAATGCTAATTTGTTTACTACTCTGACTAAACCGTCGCTGCTTTTCCACTACACGACCTATAGCCTATTTTCCGGGAGGAATATTATCCTCTTTAATAACTACCACTCTACCATAATATTTTTATTTACTTTTCTCCATTTCTATCTACTCTGAAGCTGTTGAACCTCAATATTTTTGTTTACTGTTCTCCACCTCGATCTACTTTGAAGCTGTTGAACCTTAACATTTTTATTTACTGTTCTCCACTTCGATCTACTCTGAAGCTGTTGAACCTTAATATTTTTATTTACTGTTCTCCACTTCGATCTACTCTGAAGCTGTTGAACCTTAATATTTTTATTTACTGTTCTCCACTTCGATCTACTCTGAAGCTGTTGAACCTTAATATTTTTATTTACTGTTCTCGACTTCGATCTACTCTGAAGCTGTTGAACCTTAATATTTTCATTTACTGTTCTCCACTTCGATCTACTCTGAAGCTGTTGAACCTTAATATTTTTATTTACTCTTCTCCACTTCGATCTACTCTGAAGCTGTTGAACCTTAATATTTTTGTTTACTGTTCTCCACTTCGATCTACTTTGAAGCTATTGAAGATATTTACTGGACCATATTTTCGAAAATTGTTTGTATATAGCTCGTACCACCTGCCATCGTGTTGATACGTTGACTATATCAGGATCCGTTTGCGGTCTTAATATAAGAGTATCTCCAACAAGAAAGTGTCCTGGTGCCAAATAGAGTGCAAAGATTGGAGTTCATGCACGCTTCTATTTAGTGTAATAATGTCGTAAACTTTTCGTAAGTGAGTCTTTGCTCTCCAGGGACGCGTTTTATGTAATATTTGAAGCTTTTCACGGCAGTCTCCATGAGTCCAGATGCACTGGGCAAACCAGGAGCGTTAAAATACCACGTGACCTCCTCTTACTCACATCCATTATGAAATTTGTGTTGATAGATTATATCAATTGCCGATATTGTTCTTTTAATAATCGCGAGGCACCTACAATACAGTTTCGTTGCCACTAAACATGTCCTTTGGAGTCCCGCAGCGGGCGAATAATCTCCTAAAAGCGGCAAGCAGAAAAGAGGTTAAGCTTAAATCGGACACCAACACTAAATGTACAGCCTTTGTTGCTAGACATACAAAAACAGCCGGCTGATTTGATGTCAACAAATCCGGTGAAGTCCGCAACTCTATGAGTGAATGGTCGTACCGGAGTGATCCTCGGCTATGGCAGGTCAGCCATGATTTGTTGATGCCTCCTGCGCTATATGGGGGTCCATGATAATCTAATATTTTTCTCTGATATATGATAATGTGAGCTTAGGTGCGCCGTGTAACGTAGTGTTTGATCAATTATGAGTTCCGTCAGTTGGCTATGAGAAGGTGAAGTAACAGTGTGTTTCGAGTAATAGCTCAAGTATGCGTGTTCGAGGCTGTTACCGACCCTCAAAATAACATATTTGTCTATTTTGGGAGACAAGCTTTATAATTTACTGCTATTTATAAAGTGACCGTGTTTATTTATATAATTTAAATTATCTTCAAAGTCAGCAGCCTGAACTTGCTTAAGGGCTTATACTACGTCAAATGGCTTAGCAAGATCCTCTGTTATGCCAAAAATACTGCAGCACTGTTTTTGAAATAAATATATGGTAAAGTTGAGGATTAATATTAAGTACTGTGTTAGACAAAAACACGATTCCATAAAATTTTCTCGATAGAAAAAATCCAAAGTTACCTCCAAACCGAACTATAAACCGCTGGTATTCAAAAAATACTTAAAATTAGATCACGAAACTTTGCATACTAACTGATAACTGAACTAACTATAAAGCAGGGCTTATGTTATTTACTTTTTTTAAAATTATCATTATTTTCAACGTAAAAAGAAATTACCTAAACAATCGTCGTTTTAAAATTTGTTCCTTGCCGCCCAACACCGACACCGCCGTCCACTCTGGCTTCGGTCTTCGAACGGAGGGGCTGTGTCGCTTACGCTCAGAACACACATTACTCAACAGGAAGACGTAAAACTAAAATATTAAAATAGATTCTTAGGTTTATAGTGTTGGCGCAAGGGGAAATAAGAAGCAATTGAGTTGGCGTAAAGAAAAACGTATAATAAACGTAATGAAGTAAATATCAACCGACCTATCTACTTACGGTATTAGTGATTACTAATATTATGTAGAAATTTAGCATATGACAGGTTTGGTGCAGTGGCTAAGCGATTGGTTGCTGTACTACTAGTCACAGGTGTTTATGTATGTGAAAACTTGAGTTTGTGAACACACCGTTCACGATTCAGGAGAAATCGTGCGTGGGTCAACTTTATGAAAAAAAAGATAAAAGTTACCTAAATTGATTTGTTTTTGTTTTGTCAATATTCCGCAAAATATAGGTATTTATGTAGTAATCGCTTTCTTTATTTTTATTTTATTTTATTTATTTGAAAACAAACACAAATTTTCCAAACTATATGTAGGCCATAAAATATTTGCTCCGTATGGGAATCGAACCCCTGACCTCGAGATCCCGACGATCGCAAAAGCGAAGCACTTAGTTAGTAATAAAAAAATATAAGTGTGTTCGGTAAGTACCTACTTATAATATCTAACTATAAAGAAATAAAACTGTAACTTACATATCCGTCCTTACGTTATCGGTATTCCGTGCCGCACTGGCTTTTTCAACGTTTTAAAAAAATAACTTATCCGACTATAGTGCTACCTACTACATAAGTAAATAAAAATTATGGACCTATAGAGTAATGACGTATATTGATAATTTAGTTTTAGTTAAATTGTGAGTACGTGAGTATTTTCTACCTACCTAAACATGTAACAGATATGTTATTAGTACACTTAGCTACATATTTATCAAACTACACCCTCCAGTATAAGCTGATCGCAAATTGTAAACGCATTACGTATAATAAGAGGTCAGCTTGTACTGGAAACATCCTCTTATAGTGGAAGGAACTGCCCATTGGTGGTATAGTAGTAAGCTTGAGTTTTATAGTTTTCGCCGTGTATGTATGTAATGTGACAGCCGTTTACGTTTGTAATTATGTTGGTAGTAGGTTTATGCAAGTACCTACATATACATACCTATATAAGAAATTTTGCAAACTGATTCTAAGCCACTGCATAAATTCTACTGCTACAAAAAACTAGTCAAGCACGAATCACCATTGCACTGAAGTTCTGTAGACATTGGCTTAGTGTAGCGTTGCCAGGCGTCCGGATAAAGCCGGACACAGTCAGACTTTTTGATAGCGTGTCTGGCCAAATTAGACGGTGTCCGGCATGTCCAGCTTTTATCAGGCTTTTTATATTTGACCATTTTTTTACATTTTTCATGCAATTGCAAAATGCAATGCAATTATTGAAATTAATATTGTAATAAATATTGAATGATTAATAATAAAGAACACTGATTCATTCAGTTTTAATTTAAAATTTTATGGTAAATGATATAAGCATTGTTTTTCTTTAAAAAATATATTATCGTGTTAAACTAAGACTGAATAATTAAGGGTGTCCGGCTTTTCGGTTTAAAGACCTGGCAACCCTAACTTGGTAATATACGCTTTGCATTTTACAATCCTATAAACTTACAATATACTCGTAGTTTTCGCCTCGTATTACATACTACTTTTTTAGCTATTATATATATATATATATATATATATAAAGTATTCATAAACTGATTCCATCTTGATAAATCTCCTTGGGGCCACCCCAAGACCATCATGGAGTCAGTCCATGCGTTGATTTTAATACCTTCTTACCTACCTTAAAATTAATAGTTTTATTCATAAACTGTGATAATAATAAAGCACCGAGTAATTCTATTCTGGACTGTGATAATTTATTCTTGTGTGGTGGCCACCTTTGTTTTCGCTGCTGTCAATCTTGATGTGTGCACGCCATTATTATTTTTGACATCGCGTAAACAGAACAAGCGTAAGCCTACTCTGATACACCAGAAAACCTATGCAGTTTAAACGAGTCTCTTGTGTCTTCAATATGTCGTATACATTATCGTATGACAAAATTATTTATGTTTTTCAGGTCTTCTCGAAAGTGGAGCCACTGGTTCCAAGTGTCCGTAGGTAGTGAGTTATCCCATGATAAATGTGTGAGCCACGTTTTTTTGAAATAATAGTTTTGCTTTCACAGTGATAGGTGATAGCCAGCCCAGTGGATCGTAGAAAATATTAATATCATAAAAACTGATGACTGCATGATTGCCCTTTTAAAATAAAAAAGCAGCTACCTACACACATTTCACAACTGGGCACAGACCGCGGAAAGTTTTTGGCCAAAAAAGTGTAAACTTCGCTTACCCCAACGCAGGCTGTCCTCAACTGCGGAATTTCTCAGATATGCGGTCTAGTTTACTACTTGTGTCTATGCTACTGAAGCATGGGCTAAATAGGGTTTTCATAGGCAAGATGCTTTGATAGTTTTTGTTGCTGGTCAGAAAATGACATTTAGTTATAAAAAATATTAGATGCAAATTATTCTACATATAGGTGTGTGTAACGTCAATAATTTAAAAGTTATGAAAGTTTTAGCACATAACACAAGTTTCAATGTATGATAGTGTGCATAAATGGCTTTATTAAGCTGTATGACGTTAATAGGTGTGTCCTATTGATCCTAACTGGGTGCCGCGACGGTCCGTCTTCATGAATCTCATTATGTCATATTGTTTTCTGTTCGCTGTTCACTGCCGAGAACGCGGTAAATTGAAAATTCAAATTGCTATTAAAATATATCAAATTTGGGTTGTTTAGAGACTGCAATATTAATATAAATGTCCATTTTAATATTAAAAAAATTGAATTAATCTTCAGTATTTAGTGGCACGTACTTTCGCAATAAATTCCCGTTGTGCATCGTTGTTCCCAAATAAATTATAAAGTCATTTTTAATTACCAAACTGTTAATGCTGAATATTTGAGTCACATAATTTTAACGGTAATATTTAACACAATTTAAAATTATGTTTTAAAATTAAAATACACGAATTGTTAAAATAATATCACCTTCAGGATTCATGTCAGAGGAAAAAAGATAGCGAAAGAGCATAGCTCACTCTGGCATAGTGTCATAGTAGATGTAAGTACGGAAATCATAACTATGAAAACAATATTTTTTGAATGCTAGGAGCTCTTACTTACGCTACTTTAATCCGGACTTCACGCACTATGAGGATAATCATAGTTCGTTCACATTGGTTTTCTTTAACTTCTTACCTTTTACGGTTGCATTTAATGATATAAATTTACAATTATATTAATGCAACCATAGTAAAATTTAGGGTGATCACTTTTATAGTACACTTGGTTGCAGCCTGCTGCCGAGGTGGCAACGAAGATCACAGCACTGCTATTGCTTTTTCTCAGTCGACGCACGTACGAGTGTTTCGAGCGAATAAAATTTGTATACTTACACTATCTTTAAGCACAAAATTCATTTCAGAAGTTCAGAGCTCACCCGTAAAATAAAAAAAAATTGAGAATTAAAAAAGATACACACGACACGCTGGCCCTGCAAGAGATGGTATGTGTAAGAGGTTACCATCACTTTTGTTCGATTTTTGTAGTTATTTGCGAGTGCAATGAGACTACGAGTAGTATTTATAGTACACACACTTACTTTTAAGGTAACCCAACAAGTGTTTAAAGAGAATGCTGGCAATGCAAAGGTAACCACACACGCTAGGTTATAACCGATGGTTATGCTTGCACAGTTGAACTGTGCAAGCATAACTGAACATGTGTATGACTTAATTTCTTGCCTGCGCAAGCAAAATTAAATATATAGAAATTGATTTCTTAACCGATCGGTTATGCTTGCGCAGGTTGCTTGCGCAAGCATAACTGAACGTGTGTGGCAGGCGCGCTTCAGTCATCCAGCAAGTGCCGAGGGGAAACGAAATGCAATTTTCGAATATTTTTTTGGAATATATAAATCGGAGCCCTGTATATGACGATTGAAGGATAAAGAGTATCATGATCGAAATAGAAGAGCGGCAACATATGAAAAACTTGTAACCAAATTAAGATAACTAGAGGCTAGGAGATGTTGTCAAAAAAATTAATGCGCTACAAAGTAATGCAACTTTCAGGAATAATTTTGCTTAGAGCTTGCGGCGATATCAAGGCCGTATATTTTAAGCATCCATATGGCCGTCCTGTGGCGAGGAGTCTCAATGTCACAGTTAACCTCTCGCGAGGTGATATAGCGGTCCTCATAATGGTGTCCTGCTTTTAATTAATGGAGTTACTTTTGATAACAGCGTAAGATAAGTTTTTTCGTCCATTCGTGAATAATTACGATAATCTTTCGGATAATATGTTAATTCCTCTAGTAAATTGACACGTTGACATAACATTTTCTCCTCTTCTGTAACTACTTTTTACACCACTTTGTACGGTTTTTTTGCTTAGATTTTTTTCTTCAAAATTAAAAATAATAATCCCATTGGCACTATTGCGTCGACGTCAACCACCGCAGCCGGTACCATGACGGTGACTGAGAGCTTGTGCAGGTTTGTCGTTACGTGTGTGTGCGCCATGGAACTCGGTCGAGCCGTCGGCTTTGCTTGCACAGGCAAAACTGACAAGCGTTACCTAGCGTGAGTGACTACCTTTAATAGCATTACATGTATTTAAAAAAAAAGCTATAAGGCAATGTATTAGGGAGGTCTTTGTTTACCAAACTGGACTGAACTTTTAATAAGCTGAACAGAAAAATTAACGAATGATAATTTATGTCGAGACTTGCATAAGATCACGTCAATAATATGATTGAAAAGTATCTACATGGTAAAGAGTACATCTGAGGCTAAATAGATTCTTATTTTCTCTTCCTATTCATGATAATAACTTGTATATTGTTAAGAAATATTGCTAAGGAACCATAATAGTAACACATAGTGTTCCTAATAGTATATCTAACATAAAATCCTATAATATAAAGCAAAAATAGCGTTTATAAAATAGTGCTTTTTTGGTTGATCGAGTAAGTAGATGAGTTTGTATATTTGAGATATGTATTCAGCAGGAATGGGAGATATGATAAGGATATAGAACGACGAGTGAACGCAGGAAATAAAGTAAATGGGGCTCTACACTCTATTGACAAAAGTCAGAATGTGTCAAAAAAGGCACGTATATCAATTCACAATGCTGTGTTAGTCCCTAATTTAACGCATGGTAGTGAGAGTTGAGTGTGGCTGAAGGAGCACGAGAGTAGAATAAATGCAGTAGAAATGCAGTCTCTAAGAAGTATATTAGGGCTGAATCTGAGTGACAAGGTGAGAAAGTGTGATAAAAAAGAATGTAGTTTGCAAGATCATGCTGTGACCAGGATTAAGAAAGGAATGCTTCGGTAGTTTGGTCTGTAGAAAGAATAATTGAGGAAAAAGTGACAAAGCAAATTTATGCTACGGAAATGAATGGAAGAGTTGGAAAGGAACGAAAGTTTATTGACCAAATTCGTGATGTATTGAAAACGAGCCAAATTAAAAGCACCCTTAACCGACGAGCATGTAGGCGAGCGTTGGTATATGAATGTGGAAGAGGCGATAGAGGTGTGTCAGGATTGTGCCAAATGCAAGTCTGTATTTTCCCTCGGGGTGACAGGCGTGATTGTTTATGCATTATGTATGTATGCTTCTTTTTTCAAATCGTTCTGCCTAAATCACTTGACAGGGGTGATAGGATAAGTAAGTTGAATATGTAGTGAATACTAGTCAAGTCACGATTAAATTTGAGTTCTCAAGACTCCTATGCCAAGTAGGTCACATTGTGGAATATTATTCGTAGTGATTAGAATAACTTAAGCATTTATTTTTACGATGGACGTTTAAAATCTGTGTCACGTTTTTAAAACTAAATTAGAATTGTATCTGAAGTGCATCTCCGTTTTAGGAAGTAGTGAATTATATTAATAATATTGTTACGCGCTCAAGTCGACGGCACTAGCGCCATCTAGTCTCGAACCGAAGAACTAAACTTCTTGAAGTTGAAACACGAACTCTCGGTACCTTGCGCGTGTTTACTTGAATATTCTGGATATTTCGCTGCTAATTTATATAAATAGGCGCTGCAAGATGCGATCAGGGAAGTATTGAAGTTGGCGAGACAAACGAAGCTTCGGAGCGGAATAAAGTGAATCAGTGTGATTAATTATTAGTGTTTTCAACTTTAATTAGTGTAAAGTGAATTAAAGTGTTAATTTAGGTAATTCTATCGGCAATTTTTATTGTCACGGACCTCAAGCTCGTAACAATATTTTAAATAATAATAGATTACATTTCTCGAGTTAACTGGGACAGAATGCTTAAAGACATTAAGTCCGTCTTTTGTAATTATTAAAGTATACAATGAAGTATAAATAAATAAATATCAGTGTGCCGTTCACTAACCGGTAGAGTTCCTTTTCTACCCAGTCAAGGTTGGTTCCACCTTTTCTTACAGAATAAGTGTGACAAACGAGCATATAGTCTACCTGATGGTAAATGAATGCTGCAGTAAATAGACATCTACATATATCTTCGATTAAGAATCAAAACGTATACATTGTCACCCTCGGGGACTAAGATAGAATACCTTGTTTTCAGTAAAGAGGGTCTCCGGATCTCTACACTCACCATACGAAACACAGCACTATTAAGCTGCTATTTTACGCTGGTATTCTGTGAGAGCGTGGTCCTTCCCATTCGTGCTACATACAACCATAATATATCTGCAGCGGGGCTCTACCACCTATTCTGTTACCTTACTTTAACAAATAAACACTTAGCTATATCTGCCATTCAACAGCAGTGCATGCACTGAACTATTCTATTTTGAACCAGTGTAATTACAGTCTGTGACACAATCCATGTTAGTTTTAGACAACTGTAGATTTTTTTGTTTGAAGTTGGCTGCAGGTGTCCATTGGCTACATTGTGACTTACCATCAGGACTGTTAATTCATTGGTCACTTCAGTTTTATGTAAAATAGTATCGAATGTTGGCAGACAAGAGAATCCGTTACCTCATCTCGTCTCGTGGGACGAAGGCAAATTAAATGAATATGTGCAGGACCTAAATAGCATCCGGCGACAAAATGGGAGAAAGCGAGTCATGGGTTGGAAAATCAAAATCGTTATTTTGCTTTATAGTATAATGAATGTATTTAAAACATAGTTGGTAGGAACTCTATAATACGTAAAACTTAGTATTAATATTATTGGCTCCTTGCTGTAGAAACCTATAACATTAAGTAAGTATATAGTAATAACTCAAATATGTAAAAAATAATTTTTATTTTTTCGTATTTTATGTGCTGCCATACCGTTGATAAGATTGCGGTAAACATTTTTCAACATGTGGCTTGCACTTCCGTGAAGGTTATAGGCATAGTTGGACCCGGTAGGTGGCACTGTTTTAAAATCTAGATATCACCCGTACGAATCCAGGGCAGATCACTAGTATGACATAAATAACAAAACATAGATAAGTTGTGATAACGTAGCATTCCATATAAATCTTGTCACCCTGAAGATTGCATGCATCTACATTTTGATTCTCAATCGAAGATAAGTAGACATCTAGTCAGCTTGTCGTCACAAATCATATGTACTCGTACACTCGTACTTTCCGACAGTAATCTTTGACCTACTTCGAATAAAGTTCTACTATATTCTTACGAGCTCATAACAAGTGCCGAAGGTATATTTAAACGTCCACCTGTTGAATTTTTCCAGCGGGTGAGAGGACTCCACTTTTATAAAAGTCTTACGTGAGTGGTATTTTTATTTATTTGCTGTTCTGGACTTAATAGTTCAGAGTGTAATAAAATTTTCACATCCTAAATTTGACGATCAATATTTAATTTTTAAGTGACAATTCTTCAGATTTTCCTTTTGGTGTTGTAGAAAAGGATTATGTTAGGAATTTTGACGTGCGTGATGCAAATAACTTTTAATAAAATATAGTAAAGTTGATTTTTATACAGGCTCCTTTCATATCTGAGAGAGTTATGATTGCTATAGTTAGACGCTCCCACAGGATATCGAAATATTTTATTTATTTATATATTATTGAGTGTTTTAAGATTTATAAAAAGATTTACAGAATTACATTAATTTAAAATATAAAGACTTACAAATTTACAGACAATTTTCACTAGGATTGAAGCATTGAGGTCCATGTGAGTCCTCCGAGGTGACAACGCATCTGCGTTTTGATTCTTAATCGTGAATAGATGTAGATACTTATGGATCTCATACACTTACCACAATCTTTAATATTTTAACATCGTTTTTATTAATAATATACTCAAGGGTAATTTTTGTTCTCTTGCTATTTGCCTAATTAACAATATTTGCCAAACATAGGACGATTAAATTTGTAGGGATCCACGATTTTTCGATTTCCCTCGCTTTGCTTGCTTAGGCCACAGCTCCGTTAATTATTCAAAGTTCAAAGCTGATTGATCTGAGTGAGCCTTTTCAATAATAATTAAAGGCGTTTCAGACAAACAACACTGAGCGGCGATGATACTATTCTATAATAATGTCCACGACCGCCGACGACCGGCAGCCACTGCCACCAAAGCTCCATGCAGTATGCTTTACTTTGTTCAATATTTGTCTGGAAGTCCATCTGAGTAGGTAGCAGCTTCTTAGCTGTTTCTACCAAACATAGTCTAACTTGTACAGAGAGCTAGTATAATTACCGGCTGTGAGGCATTCCATCTTAGTTTTCAGAGGTGACAACGAAATTGTAGCTTTGTTTGTTTGAATTTGGCTGTAGGTTTCTCCGAATTGCAGTACTCACTCATCATCAAGCTGACTGTAATTTCGTTTGGCACATCATTCAGAGAGCTTTGACAAGACATCTTGCTTTCATATTATGTAGTGGAATTTCACATAGGTGTCCCTACGAACAGCGATTGGCATTTTTTGAAATACCTTCTCTAAAAAACAGGAGACAAATTCACGACCTGCTGGTATTATTTAAAATAGTAAACGGACGTACTGCCTGCTGTGAACTACTACAATATTTCTACTTAAATGTACCACACAACATCCCTCGTCGTCCAACAGCAAAACCTTTACACACTCCTCAATCCAGGGCATGGCTCATATGCCCCAGTACCGCGAATGTGTGGCACTTATGATTCACTCTGTGGTGTGTTGGCCTACTGTTATAGATCACTACTATAAATGATTTGTGAATAATTTAATTATAATCTAATATCCATGTTCCTTATAGCTGCCGCTTGGTTTTATGCCTTACTTTTATTTTATCAGTTATATTTTATACTCAAAGGTTATATATTATCGTATTTGTAACATATAAGCTATTGTAACATTGCTGTCTTATTTTTTATAGTATTTTGTATTGCTGTGTCACCTATAAGGATGCACACATCAGCCCCTAGGTTAAGTTTTTCATTAAAAATGCAGTAATGTGCACACATTATTACATTATTATTGAATAACTGCTGGTGTCCTGTGAATAAATAAATAAATAAATATACACAAGTCAAAAGTCCCGCTGGTTTCAATGGCTCTTTCGACGTAAAAGTGGGGGATCATCAAGGATCAGCCTTGAGTTTGCTGCTATTTAACCTCTGCATGGATTACATCACACTAGAAATAAAACCCTTCCCAGAATGTACGCTCTACGCGGTCGACATAGTCCTAATGTCGAATAATGCAACAGACCTGCAGAAATCACTCAATCAGTGGATAACACAAATAGAGCACCACGGACTGCATATAAGCCGGAATAAAACCGAATGTTTAGAATGCGACTACGGAGGGACTGCACTATTTGCTATTTTACTATTTTACGCGGTAGAGCCATGCTGCAGTAATATTAATAGTATAGTTGTAGCACGAATAGGTCGGCTCGACCGGGGAAGGACCATGCTCTCACAGAATACGAGCGTTAAATAGCTTAGCTTAATGCTGCTGCGTTTCGTATGGTGAGTGTAGAGAACCGGAGACCCTCTTTAATGGAAACGAGGCATTCCATCTTAGTCCTCACGGGTGACAACGCATCTGCATTTTGATTTGTAATCAAGGATAGATGTAGATCTCTATGAGCTGCAGCAACCACTTACCATCAGGTGGACTGTGTGCTCGTTTGTTACACTATCCTATATAAAAAGCAGAAACGGGTTGCGAGATTTACATAGACAACCGTGCACTACCCAAAGTGGACAGCTTCAAATACCTAGGTTCTATACCTACACCGGACGCTAACGTTGACGAAAACGTAGATCACCGCATCAATACTGCCTGGCTTAAATGGAGATCATTGTAGAAAGTACTGTGTGACCGCAACGTGCCCGTCAGAGTAAAGGGAAAAGTATAAAAAACGGTAATAAGACCTGCAATGACGTACGGAGCAGAGTGCTGGACCACAAAAAAGGCACACGAACAACTACTGCACGTGAATGCAACGAGAATGCTTAGATGGGCGGGAGGTGTGACCCGATTAGACAGAGTACGAAATGAATACATCAGAGGATCATTTAAAGTAGCACCTATAGCTGAAAAGATAAAAGAAAGCCGAATGCCGAAACATACAATACGTATAGTTTTAAATATCCCTGTCCGTCCACGAGGAAGAGGACGACCACATGCCACCTGGTGGTCAAACATGCCAAAGTAGAACTCTCTGGCGCAATCGTACTAGGAGACCCGACCCCAGCTAAACTGGGAAGTGGGTTGGACAAAGAAAAAGATAATGTGATATGATATACACATATTATATATATATATATATATATATATATATATATATATATATATATATATATATATATATATATATATCATTTATTATACGGCAAAGGCCCATATACTACTGATAAACATAAGCACTGATACAGCCTTTAAACGACTCTAATTTCTTAAGGGGTTACGGAGCAATAAGTCTGCCGCGCAGTTCCAGTGGAGTACTTCACATGCCTCCAAAATGATATATTTCTTAGACATGTAGGTTTACTCAATATATATATAAAAATATATATATATATATATATATATATATATATATATATATATATATATATATATATATATATATATATTTTTTTTTCACCACAGAAGATATAAAGTGATAGTGATAAATTGAAATTTACAATTTCGTTTGTTCAAATCCGGGTTGCTCGTGCTGTGATAATTACAGCGAGCGCTTAGCCTGTGAGCTTCTACTTCGACTCTCTTCATTATGAAATGTTGAAACAAGAATTTTTTGGTGATTCAATTATTGTTTTAGTCTTTTATTATATTGCCGTGTTAAGCTAATTCTAAGAATATTGTATTGTATTGAAAATCGCTATAACTACGATGTACAATTCAATTGAAAAGTGTACTCAGAATCACGTAGCCATTGATTCTCTGATTTTCTTATTGTCATGGTTAACATAACTTTAAACATAACTTTTAAGACTAAAAGAATAGCTGCGGAGATCCATTTGATTGTGATAGATGCATTATTATGGGATTTAATAAAAATAGTAATTAAGCAGTAAAAATAAATTTAGTTATTATTAATTTAAAATAAAAAATATGTCTTTTAACTCGGATTTAATAAGATTAAAAGGTTGTAACTATTTTTAAGACAATAATCAAAAGGAAAACAAATTATAATGGCTTTTCTAGCGACTTGAGGGTAACTCAGATTTGTTTTCGGACGGAAGTAACATTAAGTAAAATCTATGTTTCGTGTACGCAGTTTCCGCAATTGTTAAGAGAGCGACTAACTTTAGTATATCGTAAGTATATTATGTGTTATACTTATTAACTTCCTGATCAAAATAATTTTAAATGCGGTTGCCAATTCGCCTGCCTGCCTCTCTAGAGATTTTGCTATAGTTGGCATGGCAACTATAGCAAAATCTCTAGAGAGGCCTTTGTTTAGCAGTAGACTTTTATAGGCTACACATATTATTATATTCAATTTTCGCATTTCAACAATATACTTAAATATCATTCTATTCTATTTTATAGAGATATTATACAAAAAATAATGTATATATATATATATATATATATATATATATATATATATATATATATATATATGAATAAGAAGTTATGAGCATTAGTAATTTAAATAAAAAGTACAGAAAAACATAAAAGAAATAAATATTACTATCCCTCAATATCAGTAAGCTGTACTTCAATCGCGCCTAAAAGTCACAGACACTAATTTTGTATTATGGTACTTCTATTATTAATTAATATCTTCTAAAAGGTAATGATTGTGTTATAATTTTGAGCATACTTCATTAATTGTAGGCTATGTAACATTTAGACTTTAAAGGCGTGACTTTCTTCGAATGAAGTGGGTTACAAGACTGCAAGTGTTATTTACGTTACACTTACTAATTACTGGTGATAGATTTCATTATGTGTACCGATATACACTGTGAAAACTGTAAGGTGTGACGTCAATTCAGTATAATGTAAAGCGATTCAATTTTAGATTAATATACTGGTTACCGTTTGAAACGGAAAACAGCCCAGTATACTGTTATCCCCATTTTTGACACTGTTTTCAAATTAAAATATATACCATGTACACATTTTCTGTACAACAACAAAAAAGCTATTTGAATGTTGTTGCTTTTAAAACTTAATGTCCAAGTATATTTGAATAACAATATTAATAATGTTGCGCGAATAACTCGACGTCATGTATCGGCACTAGCGCCATCTAGCGTCAGGGACGAGAGCGAGGGGAGCTTTCCAGAAAATGACATCACTAATCTTTCAACCGACAGCGCCATCTAGTCTCGGAACGAAGAACCAAGCTTCTAGAAGCTGACGCTCGAACTCTCGGCCCCTTGCGGGTGTTTACCTGAATATTCTGGATGTTTCGGTGCTAATTTGTATTTATAGGCGCTGCAGGATGCGATCGGGGGAAGTATTGAATTTGGCGAGACAAGCGAAGCTTCGGAGCGAAATAAAGTGAATCAGTGTGGTTAATTATTAGTTTTCTAAAATTAATTAGTGTAAAGTGAATTAAAGAGTTAATTTTGGTAATTCTATCGACAATTTTTATTGTCACGAACCTCAAGCTCGTAACAATTGGTGTCAGAAGTGGGATAAAATCATGCCGATTTTACCTAAGGAGGAAACGGAGGGTGTCCGTACCCGAAATCAACGCCAGCAGGAGACGGACCAAAGAAGATTTGGTGGTGCAACGCCGCAGACGTCGGAGGGCCAGCTGCCGGCTGCAGGCCCGTCAGTAGCTCCTACATCTGCAGCACCTGATTTAGGTGCTCTGATGGTGATGCTGCAGGAACAGGCTCGCCGACAGGAGGAACAGGCTCGCCGACAGGAGGAACAGGTCCGTCAGTTGAAAGAGCAGCTGCAAATCGGACAGGATGAACAGGCCCGCCGACAGGAGGAACGGGTCAGTCGTTTGGAAGAGCAGCTGCGGGGCGGACAAGAAGAACAGGCCCATCGGTTGGAAGAGCAGATGTTCCTCATGAAGGACCTTCACGCTACCTTCGGGAAGGAGATAAACGAGGTGCAGGATAGGGTTGCTCAGCATGATAACCGCCTGTCGGAAACTGAAACCCAAATCGCGAAAGCTGAAACCCGAATCGAGAAAGCTGAAACCCGAATCGACCAAGTGAACAATCGGGTTGACAACGTGATGGCTGACGTGAAGAAAACGCTGGATGACCTCAAACTGGGAGATGGAATTACAGCTCCCGTAGTAGCTGCAACAACTTCGCTACCTGGGTTCAAGGTGCCACCATTCGACGGGACTTCTTCCTGGTCGGCCTACAAAATCCAGTTCGAAGCTGTTATGAAGGCGAACGGCTGGAATAAAAGTCAGGCCATGACTGCTCTCACACTAGGCCTGCGCGACCAGGCCTTAACAGTTCTGGAAGCCCTCGGTGAGGAAGTGACTTATGAGCAACTCCATGAGGCATTGGAGGCGAGATATGGCAACGCTCACCTGGAACACGTCTTTCGTGCGCAGCTAAAGGATCGCGTGCAGCGCATCAACGAAAACCTGCAGCAGTGGGCTCTAGAGGTGGAGAAGCTGGTGCGAAAAGCATACCGGTCTGTACCTGCGCTCATTGAAGGGAACCTGGTGCAGACATTCATCGACGGCATCCGCGACCTTAAAGTCAGAGCTGCTGTGAGGCTCGGGCACCACGAGACGCTTAAAGACGCCTTGTCCCATGCACTGGAGGTAGAAGCCGTGCGGCAGGATCATCGTTCCCATCACGTCAGGGAGGTTGCAGCAGCTACAGTAAGCGACCGCAACAAAGGATACAGCCCTAGGTGCTATGGCTGTGGGGAAAAGGGCCATCTTCGATCCAGCTGCCCTAAGCGAACCCTAGAAATGGAATTTGAACGATCGCAGGAGGGTAGTGCGGCCAACAGCACCGCCCAGCAGCAGCGGGGAAACGAGTAAAAGCCAGAACTGCGGGGCGGGTGCTGGCTGATGTTAAAAGAGCCCCAAGGATCTCGATCTCACAAACCTAATGATGGGAACAGTCTAATCATCAAGGGCGAGGTCAACGGAATGCCGTGTAAACTGACCATAGACACTGGAGCCTCTCGTACGGTTGTTAGTTCCCAACTTATAAGTCAGTTCCTTGGGGACTCCGCATACAACCGAGAACGCATTAATTTGGTAACAGCCACCGGTCAGCGTTACCCGTCCATGGAGAGAAGGAGATGGAGTTGAAGCTAGGCAACGTGATCTACCTGCATAATGTCATCGTGGCTGATATAATGGACGACTGCATCCTAGGCCTAGACTTTATGAGGAATAATTGTTGTGAGATCGACGTTAAGCAAGGTATTTTGAAATGTGGACAGGAGGAACTTTTTATGGAAGGTGCGTTACCAGGGAACGTGTACAGCATTAAGAAGATTGTTCTTCCGCCGAGATCAGAAACGATTGTTCCGGTTAGTCTTCCCCGAAGCGATGGGCAAGCTCACCGTTGTGTACTTGTGGAAAGGGTAAACAATGACCTTCCATGGAAAGTAGCTCGAACCTTGGTCAGAACCACTGACATCTCCGGAGTACGTGTGCTGAACCTTTGTGACCGGGAACAGATTATAGAAAAAGGTACGCTGGTTGGTACTTGTGAGGAAGTGGATTGGTTACGGCGGTGCCAATATCTATCGAGTGAGACCCCCAGCAAAGATGCACAAACGAGAGTGACCACACTTTTGGAAGACTGTCGCAGCGTTCTCTCCCCGACCGAAATGGTCAAGGCGAAGAAGTTGTTACTCAAGTATGCCGACGTATTCTCATCAAACGATGCTGACATAGGAAAGACTGGCTTAGTTCAACACAAAATAAACACAGGAGAAGAATTGCCTATCCGTCAGCGGCCAAGAAGATTGCCGGTAGCACGTGAAAAGGAAGTGGAAACCATGATTGAAGGAATGGTGAAGGATGGTGTTATTGAACCGTCCTCTAGTCCATGGTGTTCACCAGTGGTGCTGGTGAAGAAGAAGGATGGCAGCATGCGGTTTTGTGTTGACTACCGCCGTCTGAACGACGTTACGAAGAAGGACAGCTATCCCTTGCCAAGAATTGATGACACGCTGGACATGCTTACAGGAGTAAAGTGGTTTAGCACGCTGGATCTAAAGAGTGGCTACTGTCAAGTTGAAATTGACCCTAAGGACAAGGAGAGAACTGCGTTCTCGACGGGAAAGGGTCTGTGGCAATTTAAAGTAATGCCGTTTGGGTTGTGCAATGCTCCAGCAACGATTGAAAGGCTGATGGAACTTGTACTTACCGGGCTAATTGGCGATGCCTGTCTGGTCTACTTGGATGACATCATCATCGTAGGCCGGACGTTTGAGGAACACCTTCAAAATCTGAAACGCGTGCTCATGAAGATTCAGAGTGCCAACCTCAAGTTGAGTCCGAAGAAATGTTCACTATTCAAACGGCAAGTAAACTTTTTGGGGTATGTAGTATCGGAAGAAGGTATCCGCACCGATCCAGAGAAAATCGCCGCTGTCAAGGATTGGCCGGTTCCAAAAGACAAGACGCAGGTTACAGCATTTTTGGGTTTGTGCTCCTATTACCGGCGATTTGTGAAGTACTTTGCAGATATAGCCAAACCTCTGCACAAGCTAACCGAGGAGAAGCGACATTTCTGCTGGGATGAAAGTTGCAATATCGCATTCCAGGAGCTCAAGAACCGTCTGTGCAAAACACCTATTTTGGGATACCCTGATGCAAGCAAAGAATTTATAGTTGACACAGACGCAAGTCATATAGGACTTGGCGGTGTGTTGTCTCAACGGAATGGTGACCAAGAGGTCATGATAGCGTACTTCAGCAAGTCGTTGTCCAAACCGGAAAGGAACTATTGTATCACAAGATGCGAATTGCTAGCTGTGGTAAAATCGTTGCAGCATTTTAGCAAATATCTTCTGGGACCAAAATTTCACTTAAGAACTGATCATGCTGCACTAAAATGGCTATTGCAATTTAAAAATCCAGAAGGACAAGTTGCGAGGTGGATTGAACTACTGCAAGAATACGACTTTGAGATCGAACATCGCAGCGGGAAATCTCATGGCAACGCAGATGCATTGTCACGAAGACCTTGTCCTGAAGATTGCAAACATTGTACTAGGCAGGAGAGTAAGGAAGTGGTATCCGTGAGGATGCTCAGGACAGACCACATCAGAAACGAGTGGAAGGACGGCTTACAACATGCACAGCAGGAAGATCCGGACATCAAGCCGATTCTGGAATGGATGAAGGCCAGTGCTCCCAAGCCCAAGTGGAGCGAGTCGTCTCAGCGATGAGTTCGACCACTAAAAGCTATTGGGCCCAATGGGACAGCTTGCTGCTTCAGGATGGAGTTCTGTGCCGTAAATGGAAAAATGTTCGGGGAGATAGCTGTCATTTGCAAATGGTTGTCCCTAAAGCTGAAGTACCGGATGTTCTACAGCTGTACCATAATGATTGTACAGGAGGCCATCTGGGAGTTAAACGAACTCTACTGAAGATCCGAGAACGGTTTTACTGAGTCCCCTGTCGAAACGATGTCGAGGACTGGTGTCGCAAATGTACAAGTTGTGCGGCTGTAAAGGGACCTCAGACTCGTAGTAGAGGTGCATTGAAGTTGTACAATGTAGGTGCACCATGGGAGAGAATAACCATTGACGTGACGGGACCGTTTCCGGAGAGTGAAAGCGGTAACAAGTATTTCATGGTTGTGATGGATTACTTCACTAAGTGGCCAGAAGTCTTCGTCATTCCAAATCAAGAAGCTTCAACAGTTGCAGATAAACTAGTTCATGAAGTCTTCTGTCGTTTTGGAGTACCTTTAGAGATTCACAGCGATCAAGGAAGGAATTTTGATTCTCAAATATTATAGGAAACTTGCCGAGTTATGGGTACTCATAAAACAAGAACGACTTCTTATCACCCGCAATCTGATGGAATGGTAGAACGATTTAATCAGACATTCGAGAGGTACCTAGCAAAAGTTGTAGACAATCGGCAACGAGATTGGGACAAGCACATACAACCGTTTTTGTTGTCATATCGACGCGCTGTTCACGAAATTACAGCAGTGACACTAGCTTTCGCAAACTTTGGAAGAGAATTACGGCTGCCTGCAGACCTGATCACCGGGATACCACCTAATGCCCCACGCAGTATAACCGACTATGCAAATGACTTGTGGAACAAAATGAATGACATTTATGAGCACGTCAGACAATCGGGCCAGCAAATGTCTGAGAAGATGAAAACCCGATACGACCGCAAAATGAACAATAAAGGCTTCGACGAAGGTTCACTTGTGTGGTTGCACAACCCAGTCCGCAGCAAAGGGAAATCTCCTAAGCTTCAAGCTAAATGGGACGACCCGTACCTGATTGTAACCAGGATCAACGATGTAACCTACCGGATACAGAAAGGCGCAAGAGGGACTCCAGAGATCGTCCATGTGGATCGCTTGACGCGTTATGGGGCTGATAATGCTCGGGACGAGCATGTCTTAGGAGGGGGCAGTGTTGCGCGAATAATTCGACGTAATGTATCCGTCACTAGCGCCATCTAGTGTCAGGGACGAGAGCGAGGGGCGCTTTCCAGAAAATGACATCACTAATCTTTCAACCGACAGCGCCATCCAGTCTCGGAACGAAGAACTAAGCTTCTAGAAGCTGACGCTCAAACTCTCGGCCCCTTATTGTTGTTTTTAGTTGAATATTCTGGATTTTTCGGTGCTAATTTGTATTTATAGGCGCTGCAAGATGCGATCGAGGAAGTATTGAATTTGGCAAGACAAGCGAAGCTTCGGAGCGAAATAAAGTGAATCAGTGTGATTAATTATTAGTGTTATAAGTTTAATTAGTGTAAAGTGAATTAAAGAGTTAATTTTGGTAATTCTATCGGCAATTTTTATTGTCACGAATCTCAAGCTCGTAACAATAATAACAACAACCATTCATCAACATCACGTGATCGAAGTACTGAGAGCATCTTTCCTCAAGAGCGCTAGTGCTCATAATACAAAAGTGACGACCTTTATATGACATCATATATTTCCTAGGGTACTGTGGCAGTATACTAGCAGTCCAGAACGGAACGTATTTTTCACCAGAAAAAGCACTGAGCAGTGCTCGCACTGCATATCGAAACGCGGCCGTTATTCAATAAGGACTAAAAATCTTTCGCTCACCAGGTCTCGCTAGGTGACATTGAGGTGAGATGAGGTTTTTTGTTACACAATGGCAATTAATTAAAAACTTTTTTTTTTAAATAACATTTATCATATCATATAATATTATGTTAATACATAAAACTTTTTTTTAATAATTTCTCTACTTTTATGAATATCTGTGGTTTGGACTATTCAATTTTAATCTAATTAGTATAAAATAAAAATAATAGTACAGAAAGAAAGATTACCATTACCTTTACATTTTTCGAACATCCCATCCTTAGACTACTATCAACTATGAAATCTGTCAAAATATTACACCTCAGTTGCGCCACCCTGGTGGAAGAAAAAGTTGTGGATCATGTTCATTGTCACTCATGTTATAAAAAGTTCTTACCAAAAACAATAACAAACGTCATCTTGACAGTTTTTATTTTTGCCTTCGGAATAATGCCACGACTGCTTGCCCGGCGGCTACCCAAGTCATCACTGTCTGCGGAATAGTATCTTAGCATAAGTAAATAATAAGGAATTAAAATCAGATCAGGACGTTGCATTGGTTTTTGAGAAATGTTTTACTGATTTTTATGTCTTAACCACTAAGTCACTGAATTCTTCTCATACTGTCGCCAAATCATTACTTAAAATAAATGTAAAAGCGTGTACAAAGAATTTTACATTCGATAAATTATCATCAAAACATATCGTAAAATATTAATAAAAACTATTGATATTAAGAAAACCGTAGATCTGTAGGGGATTTCCATTAAAGTTATTGTGAACTATAATAAATACAATCGCACCTCGACTATCTATTAGTTTTGATACTGGCATTGAATCTGGCGTATTTCTTGATTTAGTGAAGCATAGTAAAATAATACTTTAACTTAAATTCAATAGTATATTGGACCCCGCCAATTTCAGACCTATTACAAAAATAGGTTGCCAACACTTAGTAGAATTTTTTGAAAAACAATTTTCGATCAAATGTTAATTTTAAATTAGGTAAATAATTTACTACACAAAAATTAATTCGGTTTCACAAGGGTCGCTCGCAACAGACGCTGTTGCTATCTGATTAAATATATCTTTAACGCATTGGAGAATTCACAGGATGCCTTGTAAGTACATATTCTGTCAGTATTAAATTAAAAAATACGAGCTTAAGTATTAATAAATATTAGTAAGAATAAAAATATTTCTGTTTCTATTGAAAAAAAGGCCACTCTCTTAACTTTTGTACAGCCAAGTAGCAGTTCCTTCACTGCTTTCTTCCGGAAGGTTAGCCAGTATAATTATAACAGACTGTGAATCATCCCATCTTAGTTCTAAAAGGTGACAAAACATCTGTTGCCTAATTTGTTTGAAATCGGCTTAAGGTTGGCTGTAAGGGCGTTCGTCACTTCAGTTTTATAAAAAAAGTTAATAAAAATGTAAAAAAAGTAATGTTACTTGAATAATCCATTACAGAAATAGGAGTTACAGCCTATATCTTTATACGGCTCAGCTAAAAAAGCACATTGAACGCGAAATTTGCATTAGATTGAACTATTTTTCTTTGAACAACTATTTAATAACTAGCATAATTATTTCAAATAAAGCGTTATTTACATTCAATTATGGGCTCTGCTGTTAATCCGTACATTATGGAAATAAATATTAATTAGAATTTATTTTGAGTAAAATCATAGTACTTATTCTTATAGAAGTTTTGACCCTTACTCCATAGTTTGAAGTCAAATCACGTTTCAATTAATTTCTATTTATTTTTCTCGTTTAACTGTTTCACTTAATTACGGTTAATGGTTAGTAGTTGCTGTGGCCTATAGACATCTACATACTGTTGCGCGCCTAAGTTGACGTCTGGTACTAGCGCCATCTAGTGTCGGATAACAGAGCGAGGAGAGCTTTCCAGAAAACGACATGACCAATCTTTCAACCGACAGCACCATCTAGTTGAAGAACTAAACTTTCTAGAAGCCCTATACTCGAACTTTCGGCGCCTAGTCGATTGGCGTGCGTATTTACTTGAATACTCTGGATGATTCGTTGATAATGTGTATTATTAATTTGTAAAGGCGCTGCAAGATACGATCGAGGCAGTATTGAATTTGGCGAGACAAGCGAAGCTTCGGAGCGAAATAAAGCGAATCAGTTGATTAATTATCTAAGTTTTAATTATTGTAAAGTGAATTAAAGTGTAAATCTTGATAATTAAATCGGCAGTTTTTATTGTCACGAACCTCAAGCTCGTAACAATTGGTGTCAGAAGTGGGATTAAGTCATGCCGATTTTACCTAAGGAGAAACGGAGGGTGTCCGTACCCGAAGTCAACGCCAGCAGGAGACGGACCAAAGAAGATTTGGTGGTGCAACGCCGCAGACGTCGGAGGGCCAGCCGCCAGCTGCAGGCCCGTCAGTAGCTCCTACATCTGCAGCACCTGATTTACGTACTCTGATAGTGATGCTGCAGGAACAGGCTCGCCGACAGGAGGAACAGGCTCGCCGACAGGAGGAACAGGCTCGCCGACAGGAGGAACAGGTCCGCCAGTTGAAAGAGCAGCTGCAAAGCGGAGAGAATGAACAGGCCCGCCGACAGGAGGAACAGGTCAGTCGTTTGGAAGAGCAGCTGCGGGGCGGACAAGAAGAACAGGCCCGTCGGTTGGAAGAGCAGATGCTCCTCATGAAGGACCTTCACGCTACCTTCGGGAAGGAGATAAACGAGGTGAAGGATAGGGTTGCTCAGCATGTTAACCGCCTGTCGGAAACTGAAACCCAAATCGCGAAAGCTGAAACCCGAATCGAGAAAGCTGAAACCCGAATCGACCAAGTGAACAATCGGGTTGACAACGTGATGGCTGACGTGAAGAAAACGCTGGACGACCTCAAACTTGGGGATGGAACAACAGCTCCCGTAGTAGCTACAACACCTTCGCTACGTGGATTCAAAGTGCCGCCGTTCGACGGGACTTCTTCCTGGTCGGCCTACAAAATCCAGTACAAGGCCGTCATGGAGGCGAATGGCTGGAATAAAAGCGAAGCCATGACTGCACTCCCCTAGGCCTGCTGCGCCAAGCCTTAACTGTGTGGGAAGTTCTCGGTAAGAAAGTGACCTACGAGCAGCTCCTTGAGGTGTTAGAGGCGAGATATGGCGGCGCTCACCTGGAACACGTCTTTCGCGCGCAGCTTAAAGATCGTGTGCAACGCGGCAGGATCTTTGCTCCCATCGCGTCAAGGAGGTTGCAGCAGCTACGGTTCGCGACCGCAATAAAGGTTACAGCCCTAGGTACTATGGCTGTGAAGAAAGGGGCCATCTTCGATCCAGCTTCCCTAAGCGAACCGTAGAAAGGGAAGGTGAACGATATAAGGAGGGTGCTGCGGCTAACAGCCCCGCCCAGCAGCAGCAGGGAAACGAGTAAAAGCCATAACTGCGGGGCGGGTCCTGGCTGATGTTAAAAGAGCCCCAAGGATCTCAATCTCACAAACTCATGATGGGAACAGTCTGATCATCAAGGGCGAGGTCAACGGAATGCCGTGTAAACTGACCATAGATACTGGAGCCTCTCGTACGGTTGTTAGTTCCCAACTTATAAGTCAGTTCCTTGGGGACTCCGCATACAACCGAGAACGCATTAATTTGGTAACAGCCATTGGTCAGCGTATACCCGTCCGTGGAGAGAAAGAGATGGAGTTGAAGCTAGGCTACATGATCTTCCTGCATAATGTCATCGTAGCTGATATAATGGACGACTGCATCCTTGGCCTAGACTTCATGAGGAAGAATTGTTGTGCGATTGACTAAGTGGTGGAAAGAGGACTAGAAGGGGTTACAAAGATCTCGCCCTCTCAAGGAGAAAATGACCTTCCAATACCTTGTCAGAACCACTAACATCTCAATACGTTGCTACCTTTGTGACTAGAACAGATTATGGAAAAAAGCACACTGGTTGGTACTTGTGAGGAAGTGGATTGGTTACTTCGGTGCCAATATCTATCGACTGGGACCCCCAGCAAAGATGCACCGACGAGAGTGAGCACACTTTTAGAAGACTGTCGCAGTGTTCTCTCCCCGAATAAAATGGTCAAAGCGAAGAAGTTGTTACTCAAGTATGCTGATGTATTTTCATCCAACGATGCTGACATATGAAAGATTGGCTTAGTTTAACACAAAATAAACACAGGTGAAGAATTGCCTATCCGTCAGCGGCCAAGAAGATTGTCGGTAGCACGTGAAAAGGAAGTGGAAACCATGATTGAGGAAATGGTGAATGATGGTGTTATTGAACCTTCATCTAGGCCATGGTGTTCACCAGTGGTACTGGTAAAGAAGAAGGATGGCAGCATGCGGTTTTGTGTTGACTACCGCCGTCTGAACGACGTTACGAAGAAGGACAGCTATCCCTTGCCAAGAATTGATGACACGCTGGACATGCTACAGGAGTAAAGTGGTTTAGCACGCTTGATCTAAAAAGTGGCTAATGGTAGGTTGAAATGACCCTAAAGACAATGAAAAAACTGCGTTTTCGACGGGAAAGGGTCTGTGGCAATTTAAAGTAATGCCGTTCGGATTGTGCAATGCTCCAGCAACGTTTGAAAGGCTGATGGAGCTTTTACTTACCAGGTTAATTGGCGATGCCTGTCTGTTCTACTTGGATAACATCATCATCGTGGGGGAACTTCAAAACCTGGAACGCGTGCTCATGAAGATTCAGAGTGCCAACCTCAAGTTGAGTCCGAAGAAATGTTCACTATTCAAACGGCAATTCAACTTTTTAGGGTATGTAGTGTCGGAAGAAGGTATCCGCACGGATTCGTAGAAAATCGCCGCTGTCAAGGATTGGCCGGTTTCAAAAGACAAGACGCGGGTTACAGCATTTTTGGGTTTGTGCTCCTATTACCGGCGATTTGTGAAGATCTTTGCAGATATAGCCAAACCTCTGCATAAGCTAACCGAGGAGAAGCGACATTTCTACTGGGATGAAAGTTGCAATATCGCATTCCAGGAGCTCAAGGACCGTCTGTGCAAAACACCTATTTTGGGATACCCTGATGCAAGCAAATAATTTATAGTTGACACAGACGCAAGTGATATAGGACTTGGCGGTGTTTTGTCTCAACGGAATGGTACCAAGAGATCGTGATAGCGTACTTCAGCAAGTCGTTGTCAAAACCGGAAAGGAACTATTGTGTCAAAAGACGCGAATTGCTAGCTGTGGTAAAGTCGTTGCAGCATTTTAGCAAATATCTTCTGGGACGAAAATTTCACTTAAGAACTGACCATGCTGCACTAAAATGGCTATTGCAATTTAAAAATCCAGAAGAACAAGTTGCGAGGTGGATCGAACTACTGCAGGAATACGACTTTGAGATCGAACATCGCAGCGGGAAATCTCATGACAACGCAGATGCATTGTCAAGAAGACCTTGTCCTGAAGATTGCAAACATTGTATTAGGCAAGAAAGTAAGGAAGTGGTATCCGTGAGGATGCTCAGAACAGACCACCTCAGCAACGAGTGGAAAGACAGCTTACAACGTGCACAGCAGGAAGATCCGGACATCAAGCCGATTCTGGAATGGATGAAGGCCAGTGCTCCTAAGCCCAAGTGGAGCGACGTCAGCATATCCCCTAAAAACTATTGGGCCCAGTGGGACAGCTTGCTGCTTCAGGATGGAGTTCTGTGCCGTAAATGGGAAAATGTTCGGGGAGACAGCTATCATTTGCAAATGGTGGTCCCTAAAACTAAATTACCGGATTTTCTACAGCTGTACCATAATGATTGTTCAGGAGGCCATCTGGGAGTTAAATGAACCCTACTGAAGATCCGAGAACGGTTTTACTGGGTCAACTGTCGGCACGATGTCGAGGACTGGTGTCGCAAATGTACAAGTTGTGCGGCTGTAAAGGGACCTCAGACTCGTAGTAGAGGTGCGTTGAAGTTGTACAATGTTGGTGCACCATGGGAGAGAATAGCCATTGACGTGGCGGGGCCGTTTCCGAAGAGTGAAAGCAGTAACAAGTATTTAATGGTTGTGATGGATTACTTCACTAAGTGGCCAGAAGTCTTCGCCATTCCAAATCAAGAAGCTTCAACTCCGATAAACTAGTTCATGAAATCTTCTGTCGTTTTTGGAGTACCTTCAGAGATTCACAGAGATCAAGGAAGGAATTTTGAGTCTCAAATATTATAGGAAACTTGCCGAGTTATGGGTACTCATAAAACAAGAACGACTTCTTATCACCCGCAATCTGATGAAATGGTAGAACGATTTAATCAGACATTAGAAGGTACCTAGCAAAAGTTGTAGACAATTGGCAACGAGATTGGGACAAGCACATACAACCGTTTTTGTTGTCATATCGAAGCGCTGTTCACGAAATTACAGCATTGACACCAGCTTTCGCAAACTTTGGAAGAGAATTACGGCTGCCTGAAAGCCTGATCACCGGGATACCACCTAATGCCCCACGCAGTATAACCGATAATGCAAATGACTTGCGGAACAAAATGAATGACATTTATAAGCACGTCAGACAATCGGGCCAGCAGATGTCTGAAAAGATGAAAACCCGGTATGACCGCAAAATGAACAACAAAGGGTTCGACGAAGGTTCACTAGTGTGGTTGCACTATCCAGTCCGCAGCAAAGGGAAATCTCCTAAGCTTCATGCTAAATGGGACGGCCCGTACCGGATTGTAACCAGGATCAACGATGTAACCTACCGGACACAGAAAGGCGCAAGAGGCACTCCTAAGATCGTCCATGTGGATCGCCTGGCGCATTATTATGGGGCCGATAATGCTTGGGACGAGCATGTCTTAGGAGTTAGTAGTGTAGTAGCAGTGTTGCGCGCCTAATTTGACGTCTGGCACTAGCGCCATCTAGTGTCGGGTTACAGAGCGAGGAGAGCTTTCCAGAAAATGACATGACCAATCTTTCAACCGACAGTGCCATCTAGTTGAAGAACTAAACTTTCTAGAAGCCATATACTCGAAATTTCGGCGCCTAGTCGATTGGCGCGCGTATTTACTTGAATATTCTGGATGTTTCGTTGATAATGTGTATTATTAATTTGTAAAGGCGCTGCGAGATCGAGGCAGTATTGAATTTGGCGAGACAAGAATTCGGAGCGAAATAAAGCGAATCAGTGTGGTTAATTATTAGTGTTTTAAGTTTTAGTTAGTGTAAAGTGAATTAAAGTGTAAATCTTAGTAAATTAAAAGCTCGTAACAATACATACTCGACTACTATTCAAAGTAAAGATGATTTGTCATCCTTGAGGACTAAGATGGAAGGCCTCGTTTCCTCATCATTCTTCACCAGTAACAGCCTTTTCTGTGGTCCTTCTCCAATCGAGCCAACCCATTCGTGCTACCACCAAAATATATGCCGCAGTATGTCTCTGCCGCTTATAATTATGAATAAGCTCATGGCTAGAATAAATCTATTTTATACTTTTAAAATTGATTATAAATTTTATATTATTGATTAAAACAAAAAGAACTTACATTGTCTAGTAGCACCAGCCCTTTTACCTAAAACTCTTCTACTCTTCTGCCGTATTGTAACCACAATAACACCATAGCAAGCGGATATTGTAAGAGCAGATGCTACAAACAACGAGATGAAAACGCATGTCATCCAAATTTGCCATTGTAGTTTGTTCGTACTCGACCAACATTGGAGAGCATCTGAGAAAAATAAAAATCGTTTTAGTGTTGTTGTACTAGTGGGCACAGGCTTCCCCTCCTTTCTGAGAGTATTATAAAGCTATTAGTCCACTCGCTGTTGGCAGACTTCGCATACCTTTAAATATTTTAACCCTATACTTACAGCTTTCCTGACGATGTTTGCCTACAACGCCGAGCAGTGTTGACTGTAACAAATTGTTAAGTGTGATAAATCAGTACACCCCCGCGGGGATTGGACCCGGATTGCTCACTTACTTAGCCCTTGCGTGAACACGACTCATTGAACAACTATAAAACCTGATACATTTTATCATTAGTAAAGTCCCTAGCAGGTCATCGCCCTACACTTGTTAATTTTATGAGGCTGCTACTTGATAAACCCTCCCCCCAATCGAATGTCGCTTCTTATAGGTATTTTACCAGCCTTTTGCATTTTCAATTTACTGATTTGTCACAATAGGTCAGATTATATAAGTATATATATATATATATATATATATATATATATATATATATATATATATATATATATATATATATATATATATATTTCAATGTAATGAAAAATCTTTTTTTTTTTGCAAATTACTAATACTATTTTCTTTGCATTAACTGACTGACTTTGCATTACCTACGGTTCAATGAACTATGTATATTAGTGAGTCATTTAACTATTTATCAGGCCGAGAGTCTTTTCTTGTATAGCCATTATTTGAATTTTACGATACCTACAAAATATAATAGGGTTTCACTGACGTCATATATTGGTAATACAACACTTAATAAAATAATTTATAAAATACACACAAAAAACCATAAAGACCAACACAAACATGTTGAATTATCTGTTGGGTTCCTTAATAAGATTTTATGTCCCGTATAAACTTAGAGTCACTGATCGTGATGTTTAAATTTGAGAAAAGTTAGTAATACTATTAACTTAAGTGTGCTTTAAATCTAACGTTATTGTTATCACTTTAATTTAATTGTTTGCCTCAAAACATTGTTTTAGAAAATAACAGTTATCTTACAGCTTCCCGTAAAATTTATTGGATGTGTTATGGCGTCGCGTCGCATCTATCCACTTTGAGTGCAACTAAAATGTATGTAGAGGAATACGTAACACCCTAGAACGGAAAAACCGGTTAGAAAGAATTTTCTTGTAGCTAAATATTAAAATGTTTTTGCTTGAAGCCAAATGCTTCTAAAGCAACAAATTAAACAACATTTTTACTATAAAATAAAATTTCAAACCTAAAGATATTTCATCAATTTACAAGCAATCGACCCAGCCAACCAAGACATCGTTATTCATTGTATTAAATCAGGAAGAACACTTATTAAATCCACCAAAAGCAATTCATTTTCAATAAACAAATTTTAAACTTTATTCTAGAGAGAATTTTACATGGTAGAGCCAAGATATATTATGGTAGAAGCACGAATGGGTTGGCCCAAACAGGGTCCTACCATGTCCTACTACGATCTCACAATACCAGCGTAAAATAGCAGCTTAATGTTGCTGTGTTTCGAATGGTGAGTGTAGAGAATCGGATATCCTTTTTACTGGAAACGAGTGTATATTAAGAGTAAATAGTGGATAAGAAGTCTATGGGCTCCAGCATCCACTTACCATCAGGTGGACTGTATGCTCGTTCGCCACTCTATACTATAAAAAAATAGAAACTACTTGTTTATATTAAACAAAGTTTAAGCATTACTCTAGTAATTGATAAGATTAAAACATTATAGTGGCATTCCCAGCGACGATTGCCGCCAGTAGCACCCACAGTATAGCCAACTGTGCGGTCTGATCGAAAATTAATGACTGGTTTAATAAATCAAACACAGTATAAAAATTGCCGTGAAGCAGGGGTTATTCCATCTATTTACCCTAAAAATCAACCCCAGGGTGGATACTCGAAAACGTTTCTTCATCTATCCACCCCAGACGGGGTGGTTAATAGGAATTCGTATATATTATATTTCTTACGATTTTCTTCCTCGGCTGTGTACATTAATTTATAGAAATATGATAAAAACTAGCTAGGTAAGACATTAATTATTAAAATATATACATACTCCTTATTTGAAAGGTCAACACTGAAATAAAAAGGACTACTTCACATGATACAGATTCATTGGAATCTTATCATAAAATAATTTAAAATGAGGTTAACGACGACCATCCAACAATAAGGTTTTTGGAATGCTTGAAAAAACGCCCAGTTTTTCGCTAAAATAATTGTTGTAGCCAAAAAAGTTTAGAAAACGATTGCAAGTGTATATTAAATGTGACAAATATATCCAGGTTATCAAATTACGTCTACTCAAAAACGATATTAGTGTTTGTTAAAACGAAGTTTTTTATTTAAAACGAAGAAATTTAATTTGATTTAAATGCAATCCGTAATGCATGGAATTTAAAGGATGTAATGGTAACGGCAATACGTAATATGATTTTTAATTAAGTTAGGGGTTATTAGAAATTAATAAATAATTAAAGTGTATGTGTGAACTGTACTTAGGGTAAAAAGTCGAAAGAACAAATAAAAGTGAATTCCGATTATCTACCCAAACTGGGGTGGACAGATTAACACGTATAACGTGGATTTCGTAGGGTGGATAAACTGAATAACCCCAAAGCAACAGTGTCCTAGCTACACTATTTTCCTTGTGATTACTAAAACACATCAAAAAAGTATGTGACCACTAGCAAAGCTGATTAATTTTTAAAATTTAACTTTATCAAAAAAGGGTTTAACGTTGTATTCTTTTTTAAATAGAAATACACTGTTTGAAATTAAAAAATAAACTCTTTATTTTTTTAATAACAAAAATTGAGTACAATTCAATCGTAGCGTAATTCTATAACCAAATTTATATAATAATTTATTAACAGAAGGTTATTTTTTAATATTTTTAAGTAAAGACTTTTAAAAGAAAAAATTATTGAATAAAACTAAATTTACGGATTCTATCGCGTTTATTTAACTGATTTTACTTATTTTTAATTCCCGACGTTTCGGGTGCTTTACAGCAACCATGGTCACGGGAGGACTGAGATGTTTGACGTCCCAATGTCATTGGGACTATATATACTATATGGCTAACAATTTCATAATATATAAGTAAAATCAGTTAAATAAACGCGATAGAATCCGTAAATTTAGTTTTATTCAATGTTTAGTGTTCGCGTAAATTTAAGAACTCATTATGTGAACCAGTACGGACTGGTAATAGCAAATAAAATTCGCCGATAAGAAGATCTTAAAACCAAGCATGCAAGATATATAACATTTTTAAATCTCTTGAAGAGATGCAGAGACCATAATCTCATTCCTACGTGTGTCAAAATATCAACAAAAAAGGACATTCGAGGAAGCGCTGAGATCTTAAATCAGGCAAGTAAAAAGTTGTTACGAACGGTGATTCAGCAGAAACGGTTCGATTTACATTTCATAAACAACACCATAGACAATTTGTCCAGTGAACTAAAGACAGTTTTAACGACATTTGATTTTAATAATTGCATCGAAACTTTAAACAAACGAGAAACATCAAAATACAATGAATGCAAAAATAAACAAATAGAAAAATACCAAAAATTAACGATCAAATCAAATGCCAACCATCTAAGTCAACGTCAGAACGAAACACAACCGTTGACCATAGACGTAAATAACAAACAACGCACGGTCTATAATATGTCAAAACATACACTGGACGAACCGACAATAAAGGTATTATTGTCGCGAAGGGAATGAACTTCGCATTATCACCGCGAAAAATCCCATACGATGAAATTATCTGCAGTGTTGAGGACCGTCTGTTTAAGAATAATATCGGTAAGGAAGATTTGGAGGCTATACGTCAAGATATTTCGTCCTTGTTACGTCGTAGTGCAGTGCCGAAACCAAACCTTCCTAAAGACGAATTTACAGCGTTGATTAATTTACGGAACAGACCGGAGCTAACATTCTCCGCGCGGATAAAGGAAACGCTACGGTAATAATGGACACGTCAGAGTATAATTTTAAAATACTACAGCTTTTATCGGACGAAAGTACATATAAAAAGGTCAAAACAGACCCCAGAACTAACACGCTTAAAGCAACTAGCGATTTAATAAAGAAATACTCCGAAAAATTAAATCTCGACGTGAATTCGCTAATACCATCATGTACCAAACCACCAAGGCTGTATGGGTTACCGAAGATACACAAACCAAACGCTCCACTACGTCCTATAGTGATCCAGATCGATTCACCAACTTATAAGCTGGCAAAACACTTGGCAAAAATACTGTCACCACTGAGAGGACATACCAGAGCACACACAAAGGATTCATACCATTTTGCTAGTGAGATAAAAGACCTGCATCTCGCTGACAATGAAACTATGGTCAGTTTTGATGTTCAGTCAATATTCACATGCCTACCTATTGAAGACTGCATCTCAATTGTAACTAGGAAGCTAGAAGATAACAACATGCCTACTGAATATGCAGTTTTACTCAAACATTGCCTCACATCTGGCTATCTATTGTGGAAGGAAGAGTTCTACAAGCAAATAGATGGTGTGGCGATGGGCTCACCTGTATCTCCCATAGTCGCCGACATATTTATGGAGGACTTCGAGGAGAAAGCCCTTCTTACTGCTCCTGTAAATCCAAGATTCTACAAGCGGTACGTAGACGACAACTTCACAATTTTACCATCTGACAAAGTAACTGCATTTTTAAACCACCTTAACTCTATAAACTCTAAAATACAATTCACAATGGAGTTAGAGGCAAATAATTCTTTAGCTTTCCTAGATGTTTTAGTCATTCGAAATCCTGATAACACTATTGGTCACACTGTGTATAGAAAAAGGACCCATACCAACCAATATTTAAATGTTGAATCTCACCATCATCCTTCACAGTTAGCTACCGTGGGTAAATCTTTGTTTTACATGCTGCAGCTCGGATCCCGCGCCTACGTCACAGTGACCGAGTGAAGCCGGCCAAAGTCGAGCGTGTGCCTGCTGTACTACCATATGTCAGAGGAGTCACAGACAAGGTTGGCTACATCTTGAGGTGAGCTTCCATTAAAACATACTACAAGCCGCCGAAGAAGATTAGTCAATTTTTACCATCCGTCAAGTGTAATATCCCTCTACAAGATGCAGGAGTGTACAAGTTAGATTGTGAATGTGGTCTCTCTTACGTAGGTCAAACAAAAAGATCCATAAAAACCCGCGTGAAAGAACATATAGCTGACGTGAAGCACCGACGCTCCGGGAAGTCTGCAGTCTGTGAACATGTTCAAGATCGTCCCCACCATTACATCAGATTTGATACACCACAAATCCTTGCAAAAGAACATCGATTCCTACCAAGGATGATACGCGAGGCTATTGAAATTAAAAAACATCCTAATTTCAATAGAGAAGATGGTTGCGTGCTGCCATCTGCTTGGGATCCTATAATTAACAAAATATACCACTGCAAGACTTCAAGATACTGTAAGTTCGTTTTGCGTAAATCGGACCAAAAATTAATATTCAAAAACTGAAGGTAGCCGGGCTAACAACGACATTGGGACGTCAAACAACTCAGTCCCCCGTGACCATGGTTGCTGTAAAGCACCCGAAACGTCGGGAAATAAAAATAAGTAAAATCAGTTAAATAAACGCGATAGAATCCGTAAATTTAGTTTTATTCAATGTGTAGTGTTCGCGTAAATTTAAGAAATCATTAGAAGAAATTATAGCATAGTCTACCCTAACAAAAAACATTTCCAGATGGAAAAAAATCAGGGGATGGGCGTCTTTCTAATTACGACTCAAAATAAAAATTAACAGCTGTTGCCAACTTGCCTGCCAATCGTGACAACTATGGCAAATGCTCCCCTCCCTCGTGAGGTAATTCATGGGGGAGGCCCATGTTCATTAGTGTACTTTAATAGGCTCTAAGTAACGGTATAGAGAAGAAGCCATTATCAAGTTTTTGAACGAATAAAACCTCAGTACATATTTTTATAGCACAGGGGAATCGTATTAGTCTGCCAATGCTATAACTTTGAATCTGGTTCACATATAATTCACTTCAACTTATATTCTCTTTTTACCAAAGAAGCGAATAAAGATATAACGATATTTTGTAAATACTGTGATTTAATTTTTATTGGTATTAAATTATTAAGTCGGCATTTAACTGCATAAGAAAATAGAAAACTTTTAGGCTAATGTGATGTGCATGTTTATAACCGCCTCCTATTTTTCATCAACTGAGTTTAAAAAGTTATTGGTAGTTTCGAACAAAATTATTTATTAGAAAATAATCCATTGAAATTAATTTTATGCGATCATCAATCATATATAATTTTTCATATAAAACATAATGAAAGCTGTCTACAACCTGCAGATATATTAGTTGTAGTACGAATGGGTGCAGATCGACCGGGGTAGAACCACGCTCTCACAGAATACCACCGTAAAATAGCAGCTTAAAGCGTTGACCTAATTGGCTATCGATCGTATGATTGAACGATGCGCTTTCATCGCACGATGAAAAAGATCGTGCGATGGTCCAAAATCCGTCCTAATATCTCGCGCGATTCCCATCGCGCGATGACGTGATGCCACCATGCCGTCACCGCAACGGCGCCATTTCAACAATGGTTTACTGAGAGGCACAGTTTTTCACTCTCTTAGGTCTCTTAGTCCCCTAGTCATCTCTAACTCGACTTACCTGTGCCCTTCGGTTGCTGCGCTCGCACAGTGACGCACAACCAATTAGCACACTCAAAGTAGATTTGTAGCATTGATCGTACGATCGTTATTAAACATTTTTTTTCTCGCGTAATCACTTGCAAGCTTCAATTAGAATACTCTAAAGAAACATGTAAGTTTAACCCCGTCGTGCGACGAAATCGCAACGCTTGGTTGTACGATCGTTGCCATTTAGGGCCACGCCTACGGCTGCTGCGTTTCGTATAGTGAATGTCGAGCCGTTTCATCTTAGTCCTCAAGTGGGACAACGCATCTGCATTACGATTATTAATCGAGAATAAATGTAAATGTTTATGGGCCACAGCATCCACTTACAATCAAGTGAACTATGCGCTTGTTTCTCTCCCTTATTCTATGAACCTCTCAACCACCTAGCGGTCTCATGAGACCGCGGCCATATTCCGTCAAATCCCTAGCGGTCTCATGAGGTCGCACCCACACACAGCATTTTAACCCATAAAAATTTTAGTATAGAGACTACTTTTCTATGAAGAAGTTTAGCATTATATAATCAATATGAAATACTCTACCCTCTAGTGCAATAAAAAACTGTTATCCTATGAATATGTGAATATGAATATATAATCTACGTTTATAATGAATATTTATTTATAATCTACGTTTATTTCGTACGCCATTTTCTCGTAAATATATTTTTGTGTTAATTTTTGGAATTTTTCTAGTGTTTTATTAGTGTTTTAGTATAGTGTTTTATTATAAAATTGTAATGAATTTTTTTGTGTGAATATAATTTATCTTTGTACGTAAATAATTTCGAGTAATATATATTAAACTAACTGTGATTTTCACGCTGTCGACTTTCGCTTGGTATGTTTTTTTTTGTTATCAAAACACAATAAAATATTTTTGTAATGAAGTAAAACCTGACTTTTGTTTAAACCAAAAGATTGAGAATTTTGTATAGATTTTGTAATGCTAAACTTCTTCATAGAAAAGCAGACTCCAGATATAAGTTTTAACGGTTTTAAGTGCGGTGGGAAAATCCCGAGTAGTCGCATGCGACTGCATGGGATTTTTATGGCGCTTGAAGGTTTAAAACAATATAGAAGCAATAAAACTATAGTCCGTTCGCGTTAATAAAATAATGAGTCATCGTTGTCCGCCGGCCTGGTCACGCACCCCAACCAATTAAAATGCAAGAAATTAGAAAGTCAAGTTCACAGTTACCAGTTGAAGTCAGGCCTTCAAACAAAACGGTTATGTATTTTGCGTGTTACTCGTTCAACATTAAATTTTGAAAATGAATACCTCACCTATTCTAAAGAATAAAAGTGGATCAATAATCCATAGCAAAGAGAGACGCGTAATTTATAATGTTTATAAGTACTTTAAACTGTGTGATTTAAATGCGACTGTGGAGAGTACAGTAATAAAAACAGCAAGTGCATGTGGTGTGTCCGAAAATACTGTTTATAAAATTATTAAAGAACAAAAGGATACTAACACATTAGATCACCCGTGAAAAAAAGAGCTCGACTATTGACGGTCGATAAATTAGATGAACTAGACAAGTGTGCAATAAGGAAGAAAAGTTCACTCAATATATTAAAAATAACGACTACCCGACATTGGACTAAATTATGACACTGCGAAGCTGACGAAGATATTCCTGTTTTCAAACGTACCACACTTCATAAAATAATGCACAAGCTTGGTTTCGATTTCAATAAACAGGATAGTAGAACATTGTTAGTCGAAAGAGAAGATATTGTTTTATGGAGGCGTAAATATCTGAGGCAAATAAAAGAATACAGAGCCGCTAATAAAACCATTTACTATCTTGACGAAACGTGGGTAAACGCCGGACACGTAAAGACAAAAGCATGGTTGGATACAACGGTAAAAAAATAAAAGACAAGCCTTTCTAGATGGCTTATCAGCCGGTCCAAAAGCTTCGACAGAAAAAGGTAAAAGGTTAATTGTCATGCACATTGGCAACGACAAAGGATTCGTGGAAGATGGTCTACTAGTATTTGAATCTAAGTCTACAAAGGACTATCATGAAGAAATGAATGGTGAAAGATTCCTTAATTGGTTCATTAATATAATGCCTAAGCTAGGACCAGGAAGTGTGGATGTCATGGATAACGCTCCCTATCATTCGGTAAGAGTCGAAAAAATAAAAACAACCAACTGGAACAAGCAGCAAATAATAGATTGGCTGCAAAGCAAACGCAAATCCATGGACATGACTTATTTAAAAAAAAGAATTATTAATGAAAGTTGCTGAAATCGCCCCACAATATAATAAATATTTAATAAATGAGACTCCCAAAAGTAATTACAATTCTTCGCCTACCGCCTTACCATTGCAAACTTAATCCAATTAACTTGGTTTGGGCCCAAATAAAAAATTATGTTGGTGCCAATAACTCCACGTTCAAAATGAGTGACATAAAAAAAATTATTAGATAACGCAACAGCATTCATAGACGCTAATCGTTGAAAGAAGTGCTGCGACCACGTGATACGCTAAGAAAATACCATGTGGAATTTGGATGACATCATGGAAGTTGCAGAACAAAATTCTTTCATAATTAATGTAACTGGAGAATCTAGCGATACTGATTAGTGATTTAAATAATTTTAAGAAAATTTGTTTCCATTAAACTTAATTAAATGTTTGAAAAAAAAATGAATTTTTACTCCACTGTGAATACACCTTTACCCTGTAGTTGCACTGATGACTCACTATTTTCTTAAAGCGAACGGATTATACGAGATATTGTTTGTTTAACTTTTAATTGTTTAAAATGTAAAATAAGAGTCGAAAACATTTTTGAAACAATTAAATTTGAACCTTCTAGCAAAAAATATTAAATTACTATCATTAAATGTCCATCAAGTTCAGGTTGTGCAAAATGTTACACTTCAATCCTTTTAAATTAGATACTTAACTTAATATCACTCTTGAAGAGGATAAAGAATTAGAATAACGCAATGCTATTAATTTTGGTGCAATTCATAATATTAAAGCGATTGCAAATTTCTTATTAAATATTAGCTACTCGGCTTTGCCTGGGTTGAATCCATTAATATGGCGTCATTTAGGTTTAAAATTGAACAATCATTTTTTTTATAAACTTATCTATTTCGCAAGAAATTTTTAAGTTTTTTCGATAAATATAGCCAAGATCTCTCCTGGAATTGCAATCTATCTGTTCGTGAAGTTTTATCGCAATCGGTTCAGCCATTTCGCGGACCAGCCTGGACAGACAGACATACAGACCGAGAGAGAGACAGAAATATCATGCAAATAACCCTCTGAGCTTAATAAAAGGCAGGTACTTCGATATTATAGGCAGACACTTTAGTCACTTTAGTTTCATTTATACGTAGGCCACTCAATAAGTTTTAGAGATGCTCGAAATTTAAAAATGGAACGCACCCGTGTTTATGATTCTAAAAAGAAAATTTATTTAAAAATCGAACTCCATAAGCCAATTCCTCAATATTAAAAAAAAAACAAAGTTATATCATTGAAGTAATATACACTTACGTACTAGAACAGCTATCTCAAAAAAAAATGTGCGCTACTCTGTGTTCGCGCGGTTGGTTTTTTATCATAGATAGAATGATCGTAATATACATAAATAGAATGATCCGTAGGTAATAGTAGATTTATTGGATAATAGAAAGAAAGAAAGAAAGATTTATTGCAGCATATAGGTAAATTATATCGAGAGCAATATTTAAATTTTGTCATTTGTTTGTATATTATATTTGATTATTCAATATAATATTACATAATATTATATAACAGTTATATTTTAATAATATTTTTATCTGAATATTTTAAAAGGTATCTATTTCAAGTATAAAAAAAACACTAAATGTATGTTTAACAAAACTTATTAACATAACATTTAAATCACAAATATATTTATTTAAATTAGAATAAGAGTCGTTGATAAATGCTGGGCACGGGAGAGTTAAAATGGACGAATTTATTCCACTTTGACTTTGAAGTGGAAACCTAAAAATAAAATAAAAGAATAATAAGCGGATTTAAATATGAAAAATTGACCCTAATTATAATAACTTACATATGTTTCTACAAAAAATGTGTATAATATATATATATATATATATATATATATATATATATATATATATATATATATATATATATATAAATCCTATACTTAAGTACCCACAGAAACTGAACATATTAATTTCATAATCTATATTCCATGACATGAGATGGCGTCTTAGGAATAATTTGTTTTATTATTAATCTATAATACTTTTTATTGATTAAGTATCTTATTAACTGACGAAAAGTAATTCCTTGGTTTTCACTGACATTTCTTGAATTATTTGTGCAATAACTAAGTACACGCGACGGCATACTTTTATCAAAACATTTTTTTTAATTCAACACAACACGTAACAACTCTACAAGCGCCTAGCGGGTGACTGATTAAAGTGCGGTGTATGCACCGCAGTTGAGTGGAACAGAGTAGCTGAAATGCAGTGTCGCCTCTAGTACGTAGTACATAATAGCTCAATGAGTTATATTAATTTTCCTGAAACGATTCCCGCGCTTTTCATATAAAACGATGGATCTTAACCGTGAACATTTGCACGCTATGATCTATTATGATTTTAAATTTGGTTTACCAGAACAATTAAGTTTATAACGGTTACAATTAGCATTAGGGGACTAAGATTCATCACGCTCAATAATTTTTAGATGGTTTTCGGAATTCAAAAGGGGTAAAACTAACCTTAAAGATGACCAAAGAACCGGGGCCCCGCAAACAGCAGTAACGGCAGAAAATGTATGGACTACTGAAATGTTTGTGCGAGAAGACCCACGAATCACATATACGGACATCGAAAAGATTATAGGAATTAGTTCGGGGAACATTCATACCATCCTACATCAAGATCTTGGAGTGAGGAAGCTTTGTAGTCGATAGATCCCTCGTTTGCTCTCCGAAAGCGAAAAACCGACTCGTGTGGATTGGTGCCATGAAATGCGTCTACGTTTTGAAAACGGGGCATCTAGGTGTATTTGAGAAATCGTTAATGGTGAGGAGACATAGATCTATCAATTTGATCCGTAAAATAAAAGGGAATCGTCTATATGGATGTACTCAAAAGGACAGTTACCGACAAAACTGCAAAGACCTCGCAACGTCGGCAAAAAATGGTGGTCAGTTTTTTTTCGCGGAGCGGACCTTTGTCCACATCAATGCTGGAAAATTCTTGGCTTATCAACTCTGAAGTTTTTCGTTTACTACAGTTGTATTATCCAAAGCTTATCAAGCTGTGCGGGAGAGAAGATCAAAGACCGGGCTTCGGGGAATCATGCTGCATCACGATAACGCTTCTTCACATTAGAAAAAAAAGCATTTTTTAGGAATCTGGTGTTGAAACTCTGAGTCATCCACCCTATTGGTCTGACTTAGCTCCTTGTGATTTCTTTTTGTTCCCAAGAGTTAAAGAAAAAATAAAAAGTAAGTTGTTTTCAAGCGCCGAAGAAGCCGTGGCTGCCTACGAAGAAGTGATTTTCGACCTATCAGATCAAGACTGGCAAAAGTGTTTTCAGAGTCGGTTTAGGCGAATGGAGCTTTGCATAGAGCATGATGGAGAATGTTTTTAAAAGATGTAAAATAAATATTAATAGTATCTAGAATACTTTTTGAATATCTTAAAACTTATTGAGTGTCCTACGTATGTATGCCTGTATAGATTATTTGACCTACACAAGGAGAAATATAATAGTTACTAGTAAGTTGTCCCTTTGTTTTCCGTAATTATCAACTTGATAGGCGGATTGGCGACCGCGATATCAATAATGTCGAACCTTTGACGCCGCTACACGTAGCCGGTTTGGTTATTATATATCTGATATTATCATCATCATCATTATCATTATATCCTATCAAAGTTCACTCTGAAAAGCTGAAAAGCCCTTCACAAGTACACTGCTGAACACAGTCCTTCCCCAAGGAATGCAACAAAGCACGATCCTGTGCCACCTGTATCCATCGACTTCCTGAATGTCTTACCAAGTCGTCACACCAACTAGTGGGGGTTGGTCCCTTAAGCCTTATCCTATAAAAAAGACGTCTGGTACTGCGACAGTCAAGCTGCCTGCCAACCGTGACATTTAAAGCATACCTCCCCACGCTGTGAGAGCAGTCTAACGGTAGAATTTCAGGGGGTGATAAAGAAAATTGTATTAATAACAGGCCAAGTACGAGTCGTACTCGCACATGAAGAGTTCCGTTCCACCTTAAAACACGTTTCTAGTAGGGAGCTAGCCCTTTTATTTTTTATAAATATTAATTATAAACGGCAACAAAAATACACATTTTGTGAAAATTTCAGATACAGCCTGCTGACAGACAGACTGAAAGACGGACGGATGGACGGAAGGACAGCGGAGGCTTAGTAGGGGTTTGGTTACCCATTGGGTACGGAACCATAAAAAGTGATACTACTTACTGTTACCCTTCCAACCTAAACACTATCGAATGCTATAAGTAAAAGTGTGGTACCGATCTAGACGAATTCCTAGGTGGAAAAGAAGGTTTATAGTATATATATTGTGCGATAAATTTTTATTTTATAATATAACTATTTGGAATTCTAAGTAATATTCTGTTATTTCATGAACGCACATCGCGGTAAAACCCCCGATGCAATCTACGCCATCTGGATGTTTGGCGGTCCACTTCTGTACGTTTCACTAGGAGTTTTCCTCAGCGTTTCTCTCTGTGGAATAGTTTACCACCGGTGATTTTCCCGGAACGATACGACTTTGGGACCTTCAAGAAAAGAGCTTACTCTTTTCTAAAAGGCCGACAACGCATTCCCCTGGTGTAGCTGTTGTTCATGGGCGATGGTTCACTTACCAACAGGTGAGCCGTATGCTCATTTGCCTCCTCTTCTATAAAAAATACTTCTATTAATGTGTTAAATATATTTTTTTATTATCTGACTAAGCAAAGCGTTGACTGGGAGATAATGGTTAATGACATTATTACGCCCTTTGTAACCCTCTTGTTAAGTGTGAATGTAATTACAATAAAGTTGAAATAATCAACCGTGAAGTGGTGGTGTAAGAATAACTCCATATGACTACCAATAACGCCTCATTGTCGTAAAAAGCAATAGAACGAAACAAAGCAAGAGAAAAGCAGGACTATCATCATTAAATTAATTTTAAAAAATAAACTGCGGTTGCCAACTCGTCTGACCAAAGTGCCAATTATGGCAAATTTCGTCGCCATAAGATAATATATGGTGGAGACCTGTGTTTAGTAGTGAACTTTTCTAGGCTGTGACGGTAATAACGGTAAATAAAATGTATTTATTTACGTTACCACATAAATCGATGAATAAAAAATGAAAAGAAATTATTAATGATTAAGGAAATCATCGACCCTCTATACCATCATGCATACAACTAGTCACCATCATCTCTAGTCTACTTAAACAGCCCAACCAAGTTTAAAACATAATATACGTCAACATAATATACATATGTTAAGAGACTGGTAAAAAGCATGATCAGCCCTTACATCATGTGCCTTCCAATGTGCTTTATTGGTTCGACATTATATTTTTTATGCAATAATGGGTGACAGACTAGCACACAGTCCACCTAATGGTAATTGGAAGCCTAAAGAGTACATTTGTACTTGATTAAGAATCAAAATGCAGAATGGTTTGTCACCCCTGAAAACTATGAAGAAATGTCCTGTTTCAAGAAAAAAAGAGGTCTCGAGTTTCCCACACTCACTATACGAAACAGAGCAATATTAAACAAATATTTCAAACTGGTATTCTTTGAAAGCAGAGGTTATTCCCCGATCTAGCCGAACCATTCGTGTCACAACCATAACATAGTTACGGCGTGACTCTACCATTTATAAGGTATAGGATTATGCGTGTTGACTCGCGTAGTGAGCGGACGTGTTTACTATTTACTTCGACAAATAAAATTCAAAATAGTAGTGCTACATAATTCTAAACTTAATTGTGCCAAATTATAGTGCTATTGCAAATAAAGTGTGCCCATGGTAAGAACAAAAAATCGTAATCTAATTTATGTCCAAAGACAAATAAAGGCTGGGATTTATTATATTTACGCAAATAATAGAAATAAAAAATAGAAAGTTTATTATGCAATATCAATAACATTTAATTTAAAGTCATTCTTATGTTTAATTTACCTTTAATTTACAACTGGTTTCGGAAAGAACTATTCAATAGTGAGGGTCACGCACATACCAACCGAGCGGGATATTTATTTACACATACAACAATATGAGTGTCCAACGTTCACCTACAACCAAATCTAGTGACAAAATGAATATTATTAGCGGGAATAGTAGTTCCCAGCCTGACCTGTCAATCATTGCTGCAACTGAGCACGAATATAAAAATGTGTCACAACGCAAAAGAAAAGTGCCTGAGGATGATTTCTCGGTCCAATTCAATGAATTTAAAAAGGAAATTATAGGAGTGTTAAAGGAGTCTGGTAAATCCCAGACAGAAAACATCAATTCTATAAAAACAGATATCAAATCTATCAATGAACAACTTATTGATATGAAAACTAAAACGGGCTTGCTGCTCCTAGAACATAATACCTTCAAGTCTGAAATACAAAAACTAACAAATACTGTCACTTATAATGAAGAAAAAATAAAATGTATTGAAAATGATGTACAGGCTCTTCAGAGCACTGTACATGCCCCCTTACTATCAGGATGTCCTAAACCGACAGCGAATAGTTATGCAGATATAGTGACCGAAGTTCAAGAGCGCTTAGAGCGCGCCAAGAATATAATAATCACTGGCATTTTCGAACCACATTCAGAAAATATGGAAGAAAAGTGGAAAATGATAGATGTGAAGTGATGAAAATACTATCAGGCATCTATCCACTTACTCCCCCAACCAGAAAGAATAATGCGCCTAGGCAAGTATGACGGGAAAAAACGCGCCCATAGTTTTCTTTTTAACTCCAGATATAGCAAAAACCTTATTAAAAAATAAATTTAACTGCAAAGTAAGTAATATAAAAATCTTTTCCGATCAGACACCTAACCAAAAACAAGAAATGGCAAACCTTCGAGAAGAGTTACGTCAGCGCAAAGAAAAAGGGGAAAACGACTTAATTATAAAGTATATAAAAGGAACACCCAAAATAATAAAACAGGAAACAAAAAACGGGACACCAGAGAAAATACAATAACTAAAATAAGGATAAATTTATAACTCATAAATATCATTATAATTATGCAGATTTATCCATTACAAACAAAGCACTAAAATTTTTCTACGCCAATATTCGCAGTTTAGTTAAGCCAGGCAAACTAGATGAAATACGTTGTATTATGGAATCACTCGAAACGAAGATTCATGTTTTAATTATTACGGAAACTTGGATAAAAAACGAAGACGAAGCACAGGGATTAAAACTACCAAACTGTGTTCACTACTATAACTACAGAAAACATTCTAGAGGTGGTGGAGTCTCTTTATTCATTCATAAGGATTTGAAACACGAATTACTGGAGGATCAATGTGAAGACGGAAACCACTTTTTATGGGTACATCTTGACACTTTTTCCCTGGACATAAGTGCCATATACAAACAGCCAGCAGCAAGTACTGACGAGTTTCTTGAAAACTACAACCAACACCTTGCAAGAAGAAAGCATGTTATTATCTTCGGCGACTTTAATCTTAACCTACTTACTAATGACAAACACGTAAAAGAATATAAAGAACTGCTGCGAGGGAATAACATAGGAATACTGAATAAAATCAACACCGAGTATTGCACTCGTGAAACCACAACATCCAAAACTATTATAGATCATGTATGCTTTATATATATATATATATATATATATATATATATATATATATATATATATATATATATATATATTGCTTTAATAAATAAAAGGAACCAACTATGGTACAGCTTAAAACAAACACCTGAAGATGAAAATTTGAGAACAGAATTTATAAAACAAAGAAATCTTACGTTTGCAAATATCCAAACAGCTAAAAAACAATTTTATCATAAGGCTTTCACGGATTGTAAGAAATGTCCTTTAAAAATGTGGCAACTAATTAATAGACTGTCAAACAATAAATCAGATCTGGCAGACCTATAGACCTAGGCAGGTATTTAAAGATAAATACCCCCAATGGTCAAATCTCAAATATTAAAGAAATATGTGAGTATTTTAACAGATTTTTCGTCACTATAGGCCCTGAACTTGCAAATAAAATACCGCAAAAATATCATAAAAACTTTACACAAACACTGTCATACAACAAACCTAAAAACAACAACACTGATTTATCAAAATTAAACCCAACGACCGCAGACGAGGTACTGAAAATAATAAAAGACTTAGATTCTAACGCTAGTTCCGGTTTAGATGGCATGAACACAAAATCCTTAAAGTGTATTAAAGACAATATGGTAGAAAACCTCGCTATTTGTATGAATAAATGTTTAAGTGATGGCTATTTTCCTACGTCTTAAGCCTAAAAACTGCAAAAGTTAGTCCTTTTTTTAAAGCCGGAAACAAACAAGACCCAAACAATTACCGACCAATAACGGTACTTCCAGTAATGTCAAAATTATTTGAAAAAAATACTACATAAACGACCATATGACTACCTGACTTCTATTGATTACCTCTATAAAAAGCAATATGGCTTCCGCCCAAAGTCTAGCACTGTATCTGCAACTGTTGATTTAGTAACCAACATAAGACTTAATATTGATCAGAAAAAAATTACATTAGGTATTTTTATTGACCTAAAAAAGGCTTTTGACACAGTCAGCCATGACATCCTTTTTTAAAACTAAAAGACATAGGTATCACAAGAAAGGCATTTGACATTTTTAAATCGTATCTTTCTGATAGATTTCAAGTTGTCAAAATTAATAATCAGCAAAGCAGCCCCCAACCGGTTATTTGTGGCATACCACAGGGATCAATATTGGGACCCCTTTTGTTCCTTATTTATGTAAACAACATATATGAAATTGGACTAAAGGGAACTTATACGCTGACGACACCGGCCTCTTCTACTTTGGTCACTCGTTACAATCAGTACTAAGTGAAGCCCAGCAAGACTTAAACATATTACACACTTGGCTACAGTCAAACTTACTAACAATCAATGCCTCAAAAACAAAATACGTAATCTTTAGTGCAAAAAATAGAAAAATTTAAAGTCACATTCCTCTTACTATTGATGGTGAAATATTAACCAAAGTTAACAACGAGAAATATTTAGGCCTTGTTCTTAACGGTCGTCTTACCTGGAAACAACATATTGAGAAGTTCCATTGTAAAATCTACTTATTAACAGGAGCTTTAAAAACTATAGTTCGGTGTCTCCCGAGACATGTCAAATACACCATATATAACTCTTTAGTTAAGCCTCATTTAGATTATTTGATTGAGGTATGGGGCTCAGCTACTAAATCAACGTTGCAAAAACTACAAGTTACACAAAATAAAATCATAAAAATATTATTCCAATATAAATACTTAACACCTACCACTCAAATATATAAAGAAACCAAATTACTTAATCTAGCCAAAACGTACAAATATAAAATATGCATTTTTATTTGGAAAATACTTACTAATGCTACTCACTCTCAACATTTACAAAAAAGATAGATTATCATAAACGTATGACAAGGCAGGCTAATAACCTATGTTTGAGATTATATAGAACAAACTATGGAAAAAGGAGTGTTCTTTACGAGGGAGCTCAACACTACAACAAATTACCTAATAACATATGCTAAAAAGCCACATTTTAAAGGATTTTTCATAATAACTTAATAATCACAAATCTCTAATCTACATAATATATGAAGTACACATGCAACCTTAATAATAATATCTACAATGAAATAGTTGTATAGAGATAATACAATATAATTACTTATATACAGTATGATTATAGATATGAGACAAGATAACTTATACATATATTTGTGTATATATCTATATGTGTGTATATTTGTGTATGTACGTATGTGTTTATGTATGTATATATACGATGCATTATGCATATGTGCAACACTACTTATATTATTACAAACAAATTAATACCTAAATATATAATATACTAAATAAAGAAACACTACCTAATTATAGTATCGTATTACATATAGTAATGGTTTTAAAAGATAAACACAAACAATAACAGCTAACACTATAAATTAATTTTGAACACAATAAAATAGTTAATGTGTCATAGGTCTTAACAAATAACTCGCCACATTCATTCAATTTTGACCGAAGTAACGATGGTCTGCTTAGCTTTGTAATATTTACTAAATAAGTTATTAAGCACTCAATTAGAAAATAAGTTTTAGCGACCTATTATAATACTAGCTCACTACGCCAATCGGCTTAATGTTTTTTTTTCTTTATAATGTGTATTTTTTCTGTAAGTGATTTGTTAATCTTTTGAGAAAATAAATGTCTTAAACCATAAACCATAATATAATATATGGCCGTTACGCACTGCGCTTACCGATTTTGCCACTTAAGAACCCTATTTTCTGACGGTTATTAATTTTACATTGTCTTATCAGGCATAGAGTAAATAAGAAGGGTTATTTTTAGGTAAATCCGAGGTAAAACTAAGTAAAACTATTACTCGACCTATCTCCATCACGCTTTACACTTTATTATGTCAGCATGATTAACGTTCATATTATCCGGACATAAAAATATAATGAAACTGCTCTACCTACCCAGAATATTCTCGAAGATAATTTATTCCCCCGCGGGCTTTTTAATAAAGAGATGGTAATTTTGCGATACAATATTATTTGCGATTACAATATATGTAAAGATATTTCCATCCTCGATAAACATGTTCAAAATTAAAATAATAACAGTTTGAACTTTAGCTTTTTATACCTTATCATTACAATCGGGCCTTTAAAGTCCCCTACGGAATGGGCTTCTCCCAATACAGTGAGATAATGTCCGTCCCCAATCTGGGTATTTACATCTGGTAAGGAGAAAAAGCGGAGGAAAATCTGGAGAAAAAGCGCCATCTGTCGAAAACCATAAGAGTTTTGTGGTAATTTATATAGTCGCCTTTCATACGTTTTGCCGGACAAAATGACGCCATTAAATCGCAAAATAAACTAAGTAACGAAAACTTTATTTACTAAGTCATTATGTGAGAAAATAGCGGTGATTTATTGTATACACACAGATTTTAATGCTGAGTTGTGTATTACATGACATAATAATTACATTATATTACAATACAAAAAAAACCACACAATGAATGAGCTTTAGACCTCTTTCTTCTTTGCAATTTCGTCTTTGCAATTCTGCTAAAGTTCGTTCATCGTGAGGTTTGTGTAATATTTTATTTGTATCTAGATCAGATAAAGCAATGCCCTCAAGTGTTTTACTCTACCCAGTGCCACATATGCCTGCCCTTTGGCAAACACTTTTTTTTCGAGGTCAATCACAGCTTTAAACAAATAATAGTTAAAGTAGGATTATGTAACAGTTAATAGCTAAATTAAGGAAAGTAGCTAATTTAAAAGTAATTAAAAATTAAGCATATAGTAATAAGTAGATAATAACTACAAAAATTATTAAAAATAAAAACTTTTTACAAAAAAAATTAAACCGAACAAACAAGAAAAAAAATAACAAATTTTTTCTTTTACCTTAATAACTAAGTTCTTAAACTAATATAAGTATACCTACATTATACATGACTTTAGTTGTGTCCATGTTCATCTTATGACCTGTCCTTTGGGAGACTCTATTAAAGTCATTGAGCATAGTGCTCGGTCCTCCGGCGATTCTGTCATAAGGACTATATCATCGGCAAATCTAAGGTGAGTGATGTACTCGTTATTAACCGTATCCTTTCAAGTCCAGCATCTTGAAAACGTCTTCCAATGCAGTGGTGAATGGTTTTCGGGGATATTACGTTACCCTGTCTTACACTTCTCTGCAGTTGGAGAGGTTTCATACTCTATTTCTGTACTTGGATAGCCATAGTAGCCCTACTGTACAAACACTTTAGCACATCGACATACCGACAGTCCACTTGACACCGCTGAAGGGACTGCAGCACAGCCTAAATTTCGACGGAATCAGTAGCTTTCTCATAGTCCACATAAGCCAGGCAAAATGGCAGGGTGTACTCTTAGGACTTCTGTACAATTTGCCTAAGGGTACGTATGTGGTCTATGGTACTAAAGCCTTTTCGGAAACTGGCAGGTTCTGGAGGCTGAAAGTCGTCGAGTCTGCGTGCGAGACGATTCGTTATGACTCTCTAAAACAGCACATAGACGCGGTTCAGAAGGGAAATCGGTATGTAGTTCTTCAAGAGAGCGTTGTCTACTTTCTTGAAGAACAAGACCACCGCACTTCTGCTCCACGCCTCCGGAGTGGTACCACCATGGATGACAGAATTTAAGAGCTTCTGAAGGACTTTAAGTATCGATTTGCCACCCGCATTCAAAGGCTCTACTGTAATTTCATCCTTGCCCGGGGACTTGTTCGTTTTTAAAGTGCCGGAGAGTCATTCTAATCCCGCTTAGACTGACGTCTAGAATATCATCGGAATAGTGTCGGATAAGACTTGCTCTTGCATCGTTACTCACACTTGCGTGTAGCTCCAATGATGTACGTGTACAGCTGTCCATAGAACTTCATAATCTCACTCAGAATCTCAGGTGTCCTGTCAACGATGCTGCCACATTCGGTGTTCAGCTTCGATAGTTGACTCTTTCTGGCAGATAGATCTCCGGCAAAGACATTGGAGCCCTGATTCCGGTCGATTGATTCTTCAATACGAGCTGTATTAAAGTTACGTATGTCTCGCCGCAACACACTACAACTTTTTATTTTACATGGCGATTGACACGAAACTTAGTAAAAATGCTCCAGTAGTAAAATAAATGAATATGTATTTTGTAATTGAGGCCGCAGTGTTTACAAACTTATGAGGAGAAAAAAAAATTATGCTTTTTTTTTTCACTTGAATACTGGTGCAATGCAAATGCAATGTATTCGATATAAAATATCATATTATTTTTTTAATACTATAAGGGTGGCAAACGAGCAAACAGCCCACCGTCCAGACATCTACGAGTACATCTAACGAACCAAAATGCAAATGGGTTTTTTTATAGAAGAGGGGGCAAACGAGCATGCGGCTCACCTGATGTTAAGTGACTACCGCCGCCCATGATCAACCGCAACACCAGGGGAATTGCAGGTGCGTTGCCGGCTCTTTAGAAAGGAGTACGCTCTTTTCTTGAAGGTCCCCAGGTCGTATCGGTCCGGAAAAATCGCTGGTGGTAAACTATTCCACAGAGAGGTTGTACGCGGAAGAAAACTTCTCTTGAATGGTACAGTGGTGGACCGCCAAGCATCCAGATGGTGTGGATGGTATCGGGACGTTTGCCGTGTAGTGCGTTCACGAAATTTGGCGGCTGGGATTAATCTGAACAATTCCTCAGAGCACTCTCCATGGTATATGCGAAAGAAAATGCAAAGAGATGCAACATCTCTTCGCAGTGCCAGTGAATCGAGCCCATCGGAAAGCACTCGGTCGTCGACGATTCGAGCCGCTCTGCGCTGGATGCGGTCAAGTAGAAGGAGCTGGTACTGGGGAGCCCCAGCCCAGAGATGGTAACAGTATTCCATGTGCGGCCGAACCTGCGCCTTGTAAAGTTGCAGACGGTGTGCCGGCATGAAATACTGTCCCGCTCTGCTGAGCACGCCAAGCTATTTAGAGGCCAATTTGGCCTTCTCTTCCAAGTGACCACGAAACTGCACGCCACTTGATATGTCGACGCCGAGGATTCCGATACTGGCTGAGGCAAAAAGGGGAGTGCCTTGAAACTGAGGAGATACGACAAAGGGGTTCTTTTTATATGCAAAAGAAACAGCGTTGGCGATAGCACGCAGCCTTGTGGAACACCAGCATTAATAGGGTTGTAATCGGAGCTTGCATCGTCTACAACGACCTTGATGCCCCGATCTGCAAGAAAGCTGGTGATCCAATCGCACAATTTCTCGGGAAGCCCATAGGATGGGAGCTTCGAAAGAAGCGCTTTGTGCCATACCCGATCGAAGGCCTTCGCAATGTCCAAACTAACGGCCAATGCCTTCCCCTTGGACTCTACTGCCTCCGCCCATCTGTGAGTTTGCCCCGAGCAGTTGTAGTCTTGAATGGAATTTTGCCCCTCCCCCCCCAGAATACGCGGGGCAGCCTGAGCACCAACGCTCAGAAGTGGAGAAACATGGTCGTTGATGCTCAGCGTGAGGACCGTGAGGACTAAAATGGAGTACCTTGTTTCCAGTAAAAAGAGTCTCCGGTTCTCTGCACTCACCAAACGAAACACAGCAACGTTAAGCTTCTGACGCTGGTATTCTGTGAGAGCGTGGTCCTTCTCCGGTCGAGCAGACCCATTCGTGCTACAACTATACTAGTGATATAGCTGCACCACGGCACTACCACGAAAGAGAACGTCTTAATACGAGGGTATGAAATTTGTACGATAAAAATTATGTCAGTATGTCAGCCTAAGCCGCTGGTGATGTAGAAATTTAAAATTTGGCAATGACTTCCTGCACTGAATAAATAATGAATTTCACATATAATAACTTTTAAGTGTGTAACATAGCGTGTTACAGTTTCTATTAATGTTTTTATGGGGCGTTTGACTTAAAAATTACTGAGAGTACTCTGTAAATAAAATAAATGAATACCTTTTTTTGCTATTTTCAAAATAACCTCTTACGGTGTTACTCTAATATTCTTACAGAGGGTGTTCAAATTTGTAATGAGACACGTGATTTAGTATTTTTGTCAATTCTACCCTTATGAGGATAAAATTAATTATGAAAGACTATTTAAAATTCAGCCATGTTTTAATTATAGCTATCGATTAGAAATTAAGCAATCCATGCTTAAGGACTTTTGGATACTCCACTCACAATGTTTTCCTCATTGGAGATAAAAGCTATTATAAGATTGTAACCTGATGCGGTTTTCGATCTATTGATCAATATTGTGTAAAACTATAGGCATTGAAACTAAAACAAAATGAAACAAATTAAGAAGGTAGAATAGGTGGTCTTATCGTTCCTCAAATAATTTCTTCCGGTAAGCTTTTGGGTTGGGCAGAAGGTGTACAAAAATTATACAATTAATTTATAATGAAATGATATATAAACTCAAGACGAAATAAATAGGAAAGTTACAAGAAATGATGAGCTTTGAGGGGATTTTTGAAGGAAAAAGGGATTGAACGCGGCTCATATGTAGAGGCAAAGAGTTCTACAACTGTACAGCTATAACCGATATGTACGTATTAATGAAGAAGAATGAATGTAATGGGGTACGAAAAGAAATACTACTTGAGCTGTTCACTGTTCGAATGTCTGACATAAATTCTGCAATCATTATAATTATACATGGTAGAGCCACGCTGCAGCTATGTTATGGTTTTAGCACGAAAAGACCACGCTGTCACAGAATATCAGCGTGAAATACCAGCCTAATGCTGCTGTGTTTCGTATGGTGAGTGTAGAGGAACCCAAGACCCGTTTTACTGGAATTGAGGCATTCCATCTTAGTCCCTTAATAGAGGTTAAATCTAGATGTTTATGGGCATCCACCACAGAAATCTAAATAATTCTAATAAATCTTTTAATATCGGTACGCGTGTCGCCAGGTCATAGCTTTCACACATAGACAAACAATAATTACACAATTACGCCTACAAATATCTCTAGCATTCATGCAACAAAAATAAATCTATAAACTATTGCGTTAAGGAATATTTTATAAAAATGCAAAATCTCAGGAGGCGTAGCCACTTGGTCCAATAATTAAAGTGTGCGAAAAACAGAAAATGACATTGCGCGCTCGCTCTCACTTTGGCATAGTGCAGCCCAACACAAGTTTCGATAACTTTCTATTAAGCGTCGTTGATCTTCCAGGAGTCTCACACCAAGATATAACTAACTCAAATTGTCTAAGTAATAGACGCTTTTAGTCTTAGCTTTAGCTTTTAGACGTTTTATAATTAAAAAAAGGGAAATAATAATACGTTAAAAATAAATATGTCCATTTATCTTTAATGACTGGATCTTTTGGAAACTTCTATTTAAAGCATTGTAATAAATAAACGGATGTATAAATAAAATGAAAACAACACTACACAAACAGCAAACGAATAAATATATATGGGTGACATATTTATCATTTTTTATTAGTTTTTCTGTTGTTTGCTACTTTTCAGTTTCCCGGCTTCTTACAGATCGAATTAAGACTACTATCCTTACAATATAATTACTTATCCTTACAATATAACTGATTAAAAATTTATCAAGTAATTTAAAAGTACAAACAAACAGATAATCGCCGATAAACGGTTAACGGTATAAAATATTTCGAATGAAAAATAGTAGAAAGGTGTAAATAAATATTTAATGAAAAATCACATTAAATTCCCGTTTCATTAAAACTAGATAAGCCAAAAATAAATAAATTATCGATACAAAATAGTCGTCAAGTAACTTACTCGCATTCGACTCCTGCAGCCATGTTCTGGGAAATTTACGTACGCAATAATTTTGTTTATTGCCCATACTATAAATCCATCGTTGATTTTAGCTGTCGCACTCGTGGACATGAACTAGCTTAGGAATCAATGGATATTGAAATGTGAAAACAAAATTTTGACAATCGTAGTACTGGAGGTGGTTAATTTTATTTAAATATATTTCATGAAACACAACATTATTTAAAACAGTAAGTAAGTACTTATTTATGAAATGATATACCTTTATTTGAAAATTTGCAAGTTGAGGAGGAATTTCCGCAGTTGGATATACTTCAAAACACCATTTTTACGTCTCTGCGTCCGAAACAGTACTGGTGACCGAAACAAACACTCCTCGTGCGCTTGTGGCCTACGAGTGACATGTGCGGCGACGAGGTCACGTGCTTTTAAGACTTCTATTTATATTTAGATTTCTGTGGCATCCACTTACCATCAGGTGGACTGTGTGCCCATTATTCTATAAAAAATGCTAAATATGGGAAAATTTTGTCAGTGATAGCTAGACCTCTTCATATTATGCGATCAAGATAAGATCAAGATACATCAAGATAAGCGTGGGTCTTAACTGGTTGGACGTCACAACTTGGACGCGGCCAACACCGCGGGGCAGAAAGATTGTAATAAAATAAATGTTTTGAGTACAAAAATTCCTCATATTCTTTATTTTTATAGACATAAGCGCTTCTAGTTTAGGAAGGGGCAAATTAAATTTTTCTTCAGCAATAAATTATTTTTATCTGAAATTTAGACGCGATCGCGCAATGTGGTTAAAAAAGACAGAATTTGAAATATTTAAAAGTATATATTAAAAGATAAATATTTTTGTTGTCACGCACTTATAAAGAATATAATTATGCCACCAAATATAATAAATATTTTTGCAGTTTAATTACAGGTTGTGAGACCTTCCATTTTAGTGCTCAGATGTAACAACGTATCTGTAGCCAGAGGGTTGTAATCGATTATGTCAATAGACTGCATAGGCCACTCACCATCAGGTGGATTTTAGGTTCGTTTGTCATTTTTGTTTAAAAACTGGTTACGCGGAAATGATTTGTGTATTTTAATTTTGTTCGAGTGTATATTTGCCAAGTGTTTATCCTTCCTTTGACCTCATGTCCCTTCCGTACACACTGAAAGGGGAAATGGGGAGGGGAGGGGTCTAAAAGGTGACGCGATTCTTTCGACAAATGAGACGCGTGCCCGACCGAGGTGCATTGGTGGGAAAGCCGAGGCAATAAAGGCTCGCGCGCTGCCCTCGAGCGGCCACTTGCCTTCGCACCGCTAGTCTGAACCGCACCAACTGGGGCAGTCGCGCCCCAGAAGTAACCGCCTCACATAGTGTGAGATATCGTCGCGCACCGCTCTCTTGTCTTCGCGCCGCTAGTCCCAATGGCACCACCTAGGGCAGTCGCGCCCCAGAAGTCTAAAAAAGTCATACCGTCCGATATCTTGCAATCGTCACTTGCAATACCAGACGGCTCAAGTAGACTTGGCACGTTGACGGTGGCAAGAGACCGCCGTATGATATCGTTAAGTGCTGCACGTCTCGAGAATTGACTTGCACTTTTTTGGCATGATAGCCCGTGATGTCCTAGCTTTTCGACGTCACTGCCACATGGACATTTATGAGGAGCGCAGACCGGAACCACAAGCAGTAGAGAGGTTGCGATTCGGAGCGTGTCAGGCTCAAGAAATGTTCCTGTATTTGACGAAGGGTACGCGTGAAGCCAGTAGCTGGCCTCATGCGTACCCACGGCCAAAAACCTAGCACGTGCCGAACCTGTATTATAGCTCAAAAGATTGTCATAAGTCAATTTGCAGTTTATGTCATCCCAGCTCCTCTGTGAATTTAGAGGAAATCGAAAATGTTGACCAGGGCATGCAATTAAGAAAGCGTTTCTAGCTTCTTCCAGGCCAGCAATCTCAAAGTTTGAAGGGGATGCCCTTAAAATTTTACTTATGAGATTTGCTGAACTATGGACAGAAGATAGGAAGGCTGGTAAAGAGACACTGGAAATTTTGCGATTCCTTAAACCACCATAACGGATGGGTAGGGATGCTTGGGTCCAAGATTGCTCGTTCAGGTGTATATTAAGAATCGATTCCAAATTAATTTTCATTAAGTTGTCTACTTGTGTCAAGAGGTCTGGGTGATTCCAAAAGGAGTAGCAACGGAGCACATATGTACATTTTGGGACGAAAAGACAGAATTTTAAAATGCAAAGTGCATAATGTTGAATGTGCAAAATGGCCGTTTTGTAGGCGTCCACAGTTTCCTCAGGTGATGAAAATCTCTGTCCACGCAATTTATTCTTTATTTTAGGGAAAGTATAGAAATCATTAGGGCTTAGATCGGGGCTGTACGGCGGATGGTCTGATAATTCTGTTTTCTTGCTCTAAAAACTCTTTTGCTCTGTGTGCGGCTCTTGAATTTTCTCGAGTCAATTCCATTTTCTCAACGACTAAACAAGTTTGACAAAACCTTGTGACAAGACCGAAAATCTTTTTTTTAAATAAATAAATGGTATTCGATTTTTAAAACCAAGGAGTTTTCAATTAAAAAGATTTTAATATGACAGGAACAATGGAAATATTCCATTCCCGATACTTTTAGTGCGGCCTAGGTAGGCCAATATATTCAGACATAGATTCATTAAAAATTGGAGAAACTAAAAGGTAAAGGGAATTACTGTTAACTATTTTAATATTTGGTGCCAAAATATTAAATTTTTGTTTTACGTCATTTAAATTTAAGTTGCAGTTATTTATAAAAAGTTCGCATTTGCTAAAATTAAGCTCCAAAACAATGGCTTCAAATTTATTTTTGATTGAAAAAAGGTCAGAAAACACAGTATCCATATCACCTCCTAAGGTTCCGTCATCCAAATACCAAACACTGAATTTCGAATTTAAATGTTTGATTATCGGATTTATAGCCAAACTAAAAATTTCTGGCCCAAGGGGATCACCTTGTTGACAACCTACTTCCGAGGATAGTTCATTAAAACGATATAACAATTTTGTTGGGTCTGCGTAACTGAGAAGAAGATAATTGTATATTTCCGATATATGTTGATTTATTTCCGTCAGTAGGGTATCCCTATTTACCGAATTGAAAGCATTTTTTACATCAATTTTGAGCAACACGTCAGGATTTCCTTGAGTTAGGAAAGAGCGTAGGGCATGGACGGCTGCCTCACACCCTCCTTTTACACCGAAATCCACCCTCCTTTTACACCGAAATCTAACTGTACGGGTTCAAATTCCGAATTTAATTTCGGTAAAATATGTCGAACAGCAATTTTGGAGGCCAGGCGTCGTAGTGTTGATCCAACTGCAATTGGTCTCACCCCTCCGCCCTTTTTGGTGAGAGCAATGAGGTTAGATGTCTGTAATATTGCTTTTTTCAATAAAATATTAAAATAATCATGATGAAATAATTAGGCTTTGTCCACTTCAGCATTATTCTAACTACATATTTAAAATATAGTATGAACTTATTCATCAGGGATAGCAAAATTTTTAAATTATACTTTTAGGGAAGAACAATAAAGGAATGGTGACTGACTATCTTTATTGTAGTTATTGTAGTTTTATATGCTCGTTTGCCCCCTCTTCTATAAAAAAATAGATAATTAGTTACCACGTATGTCCGATGCTTTTATTGCACAGGGCGATTTCGACATTGTCCTTTTTAATTTTTCTTAACATAATTAAGAGAACTTTAATCAAATGTAGTATTTTTTTAATTTATTTCACATACATACAACATAGACAGTTTTACCAACGATAGAATACTACACGCTACCTTACTGAGCTTACTCAGCGAATATGAAAATAAATCAGTTCGCTCCGACTTGGTGTTGATCACACGCAGCGCTCACGCCGGCGACCCGCGCACCTGGCGCATTGAGTCGTACCATTTTCAATAGTCTCGGGTTGTGTTTCCTACACCTCATCACCTTCAACACGTGCATAACGAGAGCGACTTCGCTTCTGACTTCAAGCTTGTAGTATTCTACCATACCGAGCAAAAATAGAGTAGGATACAACAAGTGGTAACGCGGATACATATACCAAATTGTACATGAATCTAATAAATTTATTTTGGAACCGCTCTAACATAAATTGTATTTAGCTTCATTAGGAGCCTAAATGACGGCGTTACACTCTATGTCTGTCACTCAATGTCAATCCTATACCTTTAAACGAGTAATTCTTGTATATATATATAATCGGAATCTCGGAAACGGTTCCAACAATTTTCATAAAATTTAGTGTCCAGAGAGTTTCGGGGGCAATAAATCGATCTAGCTAGGATTTATTTTTAGAAAATGTCCCTTTGTCCGTGTTTTCAGGCAATAAAAAAACTGCTACAATATAAGAAGGTAAATTTTGATGATCAGATCAGATGGGATGTTGTTCGGGCGTGATATCGGTGTTCCGTGGTTCGCGTCCCGTCTTGAGTCCGACTTTTTTCCTTTTTTTTCAAGTTCCCTTCTTTTGTGAGAAAATCTATTATTTCGATCCCTTTTTTTAGTATTTTTTAAAAATACGAAAATTTTAATTAATCTAATTGCACTCATGATTTTTTATTCAAATAACCAGTACAGCTTTTTCTATTACGTCAATAAGATCAAAAACTATTCTTCATGTAATTTGTATATAAATGTAACTTAAAAAATCCGGGTCATCCGGGTACTCCTTACGAGTGCAACATATAGCGCTCTCTGTCTATCAGTCAGTTATAGTCCTTTCATTATAAATTGAAAATTTGAACGTTGTTTTAATGTTTAAAACTTCAATATATATAACAAAAATATATTTACGCTCCTACAAATTTTCTGTCGTTGCAGATCTTCATCAGCGGTTGTGATTACTTACCATCAGGAAAGCCATATGCTCGTTTGCCTTCTATTCTACAAGTAAAGTATCTTCAAGTTTTGAGGTCCATAGAGATTTGTTTTTAAGATACTCCACTGCGGTAATTATTTTTTTACCTTATTTTTTTATGATCTTTTAGCCTTTGAGCTTTAAGAAAAGGGAGTTTTTGAGTATGTAGAGTTGTACAATATTCGTTTTTTTTTAACTAGTAATTTTTATATTTTGAACAACTTGAAAAGAAATCTCTTTTCAAATACATTTCATTCAACGTTTAATGGCGTTTAGCATTTTGTTTTATTAACATCGGTTATGTAGTATTTTCCAAAACATACAGATGATAGTGCATTCACTTAATTGTATTCTCGTGATGTCAACTAATTAAAATTATGGGCCAAAATAAAACTTGTGGATCAGGAATAGACTCAATTTTCAGATAATTGAATTGATGAGATTCGAGCAAGTTGGGAAAAAACAGCGAAAGGAACTCTGCAAGTATAAGAGGATACTCAATCTTTCGTCATTTTTTTAAATTAAATAAAACAATAGAATAATAAAACATAACGGAAAACATTCAAGCAAGTATATTTTATGATAAATTCACAAAAGGACGTAACAATTTGGAGCTTATGCTCGGGCTCCCTACGAGCATCACTTGTTCATAAGTGTGACTCATTTGACAACTATCACTTTTTTGAATATTTATCTATCTATCACCGTATATGGGCTTTCCACCAATGCACCGGGTGGCATGTAATTCTTGATAGATTTGATTAGAATAGAATCATAGCGCTTGGCGGCTTAGTTAGAGTAGAAATTAGGCTCGCTCTAGCAATACTGCTCCATTATCAAGGAAATGTATCACTTCCTCATTCCATTTGTGCCGTAATTACCCTTTTATCTATGACTGGGAGTCTCTTTCCCATTTTATCGAATAAGCTTATATCGGGCACGGCTATTTTAGGGTAGAGAGGTGCCTTAGAATGATAGTGTGGCTCAGAACGAGAGAATTCCTTAGAACGAAAGCGTGCCTTAGAATGAGGGAATACCTTGGAACGAGAGAGTGCCTTTGAGAGATAAAATGCTTTATAACGGGAGAATGTCTTAAAGGAGAGAACGGCTTAGAACAACAGATCACCTCCATATTAGCGCTAAGCACTTGCAACAATGTTATAACTTCTGCGCGGTTGACACTTTCTCATTATTCGGGACATTTTGAAAGTTGACTAGAATATTGCACATTATCATTATATTCATTATTTTTATTTTTATAATATGTAAAATTTAGATAGAAAATTCTGTATTACAATCACAAAACACAAAAACTATGAAGAAAGAAGATTCAAGTTGAAATTTTATGTTAAAAGTTTGTTAAATGTGTGTTGTTTTCGCTAAAACGATTTCTTCCAGACTAGCTTAGACATATTTGTAAAACAATAGAAAATCTAAGTGAAAGCTAATAAAATAACCAAATTTAGTGATTAAATTTTCCTAACAGCTCTTGAGCTTATCGCTAAAAGCATTTTTCCAGGCAACCTTTGAACGGACAGGATTGTAAAACAATTCAAAACCAAGTGGAATCTCATAAAATAATCAATTTAGCGATTATTGTTCTTAAAAGCTCTGAACTGGAGGAGATATGAAGGAGCATAAAGTATTGGTATATTCCTATCCATCCATCTATTACAACCTGTCAAAGTCCACCGCTGAATATAAGCCTCCCCCATAGGGGTGATTTCGCTGTAGTTGACACGCTTGGCGAGCGGGCTGTCAACCTTTTTTATCAGGAAGATGCTGCTGATCATCAGCTGTTTCAATTTCCCTTTGTCGCCTCTTACGACACCCACGGGACGGCAAGGCGTAGTGGATATTCTTACACCCACACTACACGGCTCCTATTCCTATATACTTATATCCCTAGTATAAAACCTTTATATCCGCTATCACAGCATCAACACTTAGTAGGTACTACCGAAAAAGCCTTGCGGTCGAAAATGTTTCGTGTAAAGCAGTGTTACTCGCGGAGTTAAGAATTCTTCTAAGGGGCATTCTTTAATGTACAAAAGTGGACCAATTAACCCAAAATACAAATTTCAAAACAATCGCATCATTATTCAGTGAGCTATTGTTGAATAAACAAGTTTGACAAGACTTTTACAACAATGAAATTGTAATAGAGAGTCTGCCAATTAAAAACTTTATAATTTTTGGTGGACAGACAACAAACAAATAATATAAGATGGTTAAAACTGTATTCTTTGTTTATTAATATTTTTAATATGGTAGGTGATCGCTTCCAAGCACTTATATTAACAAAATAATATACTAACAATAAATAACATACTACTAATAATAAATATAAATCATTATTTCAAATAAATCCTCCGTTTTGAAAAAAAAAGTGTTCCTTCTCACGACATAAATTTTTGTGTATCGAAATATTTCTAGTGGTATAAGCATAAATGAATCTCAATAAATATTTTAATAGTGTATATCGAAGAAATATATTCTATTCTAATTTTTTCATCCAGAAAATGAAAGATTCGTTGAATAAAGTACAAATGCAAACAAAGTAGTTAAACTAAATCGATGGCGAACAGTAGTGCTATATCAATGAGACGAGACCTCTTGAATTACTTTGACCGACCCCAAAAAAAAATAAACGTATTATAAAAATAATGACTGGCTATAAATTTTAAAAATAAGTTTTATGACTGTCGCAGCTGCGGTTGACAAATCGAATATATAATTTTTCATAAGCAACGTTTCAATTTCATGATAAATTTTAAAAGTTCCTCTTCTTTCCCGTGAGTAAACTTTGTGACATTTCCTTATTCAAAAATAAGTAAGAGTTTCACGATTTTAATGTACAAAATACTCTAATATTTTAAACAGCGAAACATTATCCAAATTTGTATAAAAATGGGAAAATATTTCTTAGAACTTATGTTGTAAATTAACAGCAATTGAAACGGGTGTAAAATATCTGTTACCCACGTTCTTGCAGCCTGTTTTAAATAAAATATTTTTTAAATAATATCACTAGTAACGCTATATATAATAATGTCGTTCGCCACTCCAAGTAAGTTTAAATTTTTTGTGTTAAGAGTGGTCCAGGTCAGTAATCGAATAACAGATTGAACACACAACTTTTTCGTAGTCTCAACCATTAGGTTACGAGTACTGTCGCTTCGTAGTAAAGGTAATACGTACGGTAAATACTCGTTATCACATTTTAGTTTTACATATAGCCACTTGATGCTTTTTACTACATCTTTAAACACAAAACTTTCCTCAGTGATTTTGTATATTATGTCACTGGTTTATTGTCAAAGCCGTGATATTACAATTTAACGGGTGCGGTCGACGGAGCCTCGCTTCGCGGGGCTCCTAGTTGTGAGTGGTTTATAAAAAAATAACCACGAAAGAGATGGCGGGGTCTATTCGCGCGCTTTGCTCGCTCACTCAACCCCTCCATCTCCTTATAACCTTACCAGTCCGAGTCGGGATGCCGTATGCCTCCTTCTTGGCCATCAGCCACCTCCCACTCCCACTTCCAAAACCTACACCAACTGGAAGGGCTTCAAAAAGTCTCTAGCCTCGGTTATAGATCCTCCCAAAACCCTTTCTTCCGACGTCCTCGACAGTACGGGGAAAATAGACACCGCGGTCGAAAATCTCACCTCTCTTATAACATCCTCTTATCCCGGTCCCGGTTGTCCCGGTTGCTAAAACTAGTCTTCCCCTAGATATTAGCAACCTATTCAAAGCCAAAAAAGCTGCCCTCCGTAGAGCTGCACGCTATCCCACTCCCGAGTATAGACTCGCAGCTCAATGCCTTCAACGCAAACTCCGTTACCGCCTCAAAGACTTCAGAGACCTCGAAAGGGGCAATCTCATGGAGAAAATCTCCCCCTCTCACACAGCGTACTACCAGATGGCGAGAGCCCTCCGGATGGACGCTATCACGCATACTCCCCCTCTGTCTCGTCCCGACGGCTCTATTGCCTTCGAGGACGAAGAAAAGGCTGAATGCTTCGCCGACAGCGTCGCCGCTCAATGCTCTCCCAGCTCACAACTCACTGACACTGACTATGTAGGGGACATATCCAACTAGTGGAGGACGAGGTTCGTCGCCGGAACTCAATCCCCACCGCCTCTGACCCTATCACTGTGTCCAAAGATGAGATTTGATCTACCATCAAAGAACTTAAGCCCAAAAAAGCACCGGGTGCGGATGGTATCTCCAACCAAGCCCGCAAACACTTTCCGGAGCAAGTGATCGCCTTATTGGCCATAATCTTCAACGCCTGCTTCGAATTCAGCTACTTTCCCACCTCTTGGAAAGAGGCAACTGTCATTGGCATTCCCAAGCCAGGCAAACCCCACCACCTCCCATCCAATCACCGTCCCATCAGCCTCCTAAAGGCCATGGGCAAACTTTTCGAACGAGTTATTCTCGTACGCATGAGGCGCCATTTGTTTCCCATTGACGGCAACCCTCTTGTCATTCCTCAACAATTCGGGTTTCGTGCCAAACACTCGTGCCCCCAGCAAGTTCACCGCATAGTGGAATATATCCTCAGCGGTTTTTATCCTCGTCGTCAAAAGATCACCGCGGTCTTTTTCGACATTGCCAAAGCATTTGACAGAGTCTGGCATGAGGGTCTTATCTACAAATTGTACGACTTAGGCCTCCCTGACCGCCTCGTCCGTCTTGTAGCCTCCTATTTGAAGGATCGTACCTTTCGTTTTAGACACGAAGGCACGCTATCCTCTACTCGTCAAATCAAAGCTGGTGTCCCTCAAGGCTCTGTGCTTGCCCCCCTCCTATATATACTATTCACCAACGACATCCCTATCCCGTCGAATGGTGTTAAACTAGCTCTCTTCGCAGATGACACAGCCCTTTACTCTAAAGGCAACTCACTGCCACAGATTCGGAACAAGATCCAAAAGTTAGTTAACGACTTAGGAGCTTGGTTCCAAAAATGGCGTATCGACGTAAACCCGGAAAAGAGCTCCGCCGTTTGCTTCAAATATAAACGACGCCGTCTCACTGCCACTCCGCCCATCAGGATGTTAGGAACCTCTGTCCCATGGCAAACAAAAACCAAATACTAAGACGTCACCCTTGATGCAAGGCTAACTTTCGAGCCCCATATCAAGAAGGTAATTCGCACCGCGCGATTTTACATGGGTAGGCTCAACAGCATGTTGGGCAGACACAGTAAAATGACTCTCCGTAACAAGCGAACCCTATATAAGGTCTGTATACGACCTGTTATGACCTACGCGGCCCCCATTTTCGCACATGCTAAACCCAAAGTTATAAATGAACTTCAAATAGTTCAAAATCTATTCTGTCGTAGGGCCACCAACTCGCCCTATTATGTCCGTAATGCCGACCTACACCGAGACTTAGGGCTCCCAACAATCCAGCAGTTCCTTAAATCACTCTCTGAGAGAATTTTCAAAGCCTCAGAGTCCCACCCAAATCATCTCATTCGTTAGACAGCTGCCTATGCAGCCCCAATCCGTACTCGCTATAGTGTGCGCAGACCGAGAAATTCTCTCTCGGACCCCCCAACAAGCTTTCGGCTGACCTTAACTACCTCCTGGCAGCTCAGTCCGAGCCTACATAACACATCCCTTAATCTGCCTTAGTCAGGCACACTTCTAACTTCACTTCGGCTGCGTGGTATGCTATGAGCATTCACCGCCTCCCTCCCCCCGCTTTCCAGAGGGTTGCCCATATTTGCTTCGGGCGCAAAAAAAGTTGGGATGCCCTAAGAAATGAAGTCGATTGACAATATTACCGTTCAATTATATCACTAGTGAAAAAGTAGGCGCTTTAATACTTCGATACATTTTGACTAATCATTTTTAGTTCATGCTTTTAAAGCCTATGTTAAATATGTTTAAGTCCTTCAAGCAACTTATCCATATTTGTTAGAGTAATTTTGGAATGGCTTTTCGCATTGTGAGTGAAGAGTGCTCAACAGCCTTCTTAGTGGAAAGGAGGCATTCCATTTCATTCCTCAGGATTGACAACGCATCTGCGTTTTGATTCTTAATCGATAATTGATAACATCGAACATAAATGTAGATGTCTAAGGACCACAGTAATCTTTTACCATCAGGTGGACTGTGTGTTCGTTTGTTACCTTTATTCTATAAGAAAAATCTCTTGTATATTAATAAAATCTATTAACGAAAAAATCGAGGGGAAAAAGACCATGTATATATCGAATTCTCTTATTATTCCAAACATATATTATTTAATGAGTTTTCGGTTGTAATAAATTGCCATTAGTTTCTTAGTCATTGTGAAAGGTTTATGATGTTATAAAAGTTCAGCGTTATTTTGGCAATGGGCCAAGATAAGTCTACTAGTCATATAAACTAGAACTTGATTGAGATTCATTCTTTCATGGAATACTCGAGTCATAGAATTTATGAATGGAGAAGTTATCGCTGTGCAATAGGAAATTGGGTACGTTCTTACATAAAATCCAGTTAAGATAAATGAAACATTTCTGACTGCATATTCAGACTAACAAAGAAAGATACACGAAGCACTCAGTACATTTCAAGGGACACAGAAACCAAGCTAAAACCATGCTCAATTTATTGTTAGAACTACGTACCCACCCACACGTAAACACATAAACCATTTGCAGTCCTTAACATGCTTTTAGGTGCACGTGTGTCCAGCAGCAGCATCCAGCAGTTGACTTTTACATCTGTTAAAGTGACTTGTGGGTGAGTGCA